>JASANB010005969.1:35000-261264 GCA_030248155.1 Sabatieria punctata | reverse complement strand
AGCAGAGTAAGTGCAGATTTGCCGCGAAATTTTGAACGGCCATATCTCGAGAAGCAGACGTCCTAGAGCAAAATTGAAGTCATTTTTGGAATCAGTGGAAAAAAATACGTCCGGTTAGCTAGTCGGAAATAAAATTTTGGGTCTGGATAAAAAATTGATTTTTTTGCGCACCGCCAAAATTGGACTTTTTTGAAGTAATGATTTTCAGATGGCTATAACATCCGAACCAGAGGTCGTAGCGCAAAAATGAAGTTAGTTTTGAACTCAGTAGGCCAAAATAGGTCTACAAAACTGCACCGTGACTCGGTTTAGGCTTGCTATCAAAAGATACGGTCACCAGGCGGGCATTGATTTTTGGAAATTTGGACTTAAATATCTTCCGATCCCGGTTGAGTCTAGCCAAACGGACTTTATATTTGAAATCAGCGCCTCAAACTGCATCCGATAGACTACTCTAAAATTAATTTTGAGCAAAAAAAGTTTTTCCGGAGACCTTTGAGGGGGCCAAACACCCCCCGCTTCCCCCAGGGATTTTGACCAATTTGTGTGGATTATGTTTGGGCAAGTGTGGTCTAACTTTTCAAACAGGTTCCAGCCTTCCCAAACTTCGGTGGCTGGAGTTATGGGCAAATATTTGCAAAAAATGGAGGGTGCATTTTTGCCATTTTTGGTACATTTCGGAAAATATCTCGCTAGCCAGGCGCGATACGGAAAAATCAGAGTGGGGATTTAAAGTATTTTGAAATAGCTATCGATTGGTGCGCATGCGAAAGCTGTCGGTCTAGAAATGCGCAAACGGCACACGTTTGAATTTGGGTCCTTAGAGGTCCAAAAATTGGCCAAAAACCGGCTGGCGAGCCAACTTTGAGGGGGTGTAGCTCCGGTTCTAGGGGGGTATTTTTCTTCTAATATGCGCCGAAGGTCGTCGTTCGTGGTCTAATTTATGCTCATAAAATTTTAGCCGGATCGGTGAGATGAACCCCCCTGCCCCGTAAGCTGACTTTCTCGCGAAATGCATGTTAATAAGTTCTCAGCTGAATTAATCTCGTTCGACTCAGCAGCAACCTCAGTTCATCAGTGTCTGAAATGAACTTTTCACTAATTATAATAGGCTACACAGACTCAGAACTGTTAGAAAAACAATAGAAAATACCAAGTTTGGCAATCTAAAACAAAAAGGCAAACTGTTGTAAGAAAATGTGCATATAGTGTTTATGATGGAGCCTGTCATGGGCTGTTTCATGCCTGGTTCGTGATTTATATCTATATAAGGTGGATATTTCTGTTCTGAAAAGACTCAGAAAGGCGCTAGAAAGCGTTAGGAATCATAACACCAGGCTAGGATGCTCAGAACTTGAGCAGCAGTTTTTCCGCGATTTTGGAAAAAAAACGGAAAAAAACCGAAAAAAAACTGAAAAAAAACAGGCCGAGGTTTTTCGGAAAAATACCCATCCCAGGCTCGCGTTACATATCCGATTTTTGTTTCGCTAAAGTTAGGAAAGACTTGGTTTCGAGACCACAGATAAACAAGGATAATTTAAATTTATGTATACGTATACGCGTTTTTAAAAGGCTACTTTTTTTTAATTTTCTCGCCTGGTTGGGCAGCAGGATAACCTAGATGTCTCTAAGCTTTTACATTGACATTTTTCGAAGACCTGGGTATGTCACAGTCTTTTAACAGAAAAATACAATTTTCAAAAAATTGAAAAAATTAAAAAAATTGCAGAATTAATACGTATTTTCCAAAGTTCCATAATTTAATTGAAAATATAATTGTACCACCTATAAGATCGGGTCTTATAACCGGAAAATGAATAAATTTGGGGTAGTGTTGTTTAATACCGGATTTTTCAAAGTAAAGTTTATTGCACACGAACTTGTTAGTAAGAAGAATGTTCAAAATTGGCGACCAGGACTAAGTCAGAGGCTCCAGTGCAAAGCGGTTTGCTGGCAGTGCACTTACGCAAACCGCAATCCTCGATTACTAATTGTTAGTTTATCCTTAAATACGCCCACCGAACGAGCAGCCACCTGCTCTTCCGTTAACAAATTCCAATGGTTCACTACTCTATTTGCAAAGAAATGCTTTTTTACGTTGATACGACTACTCTGGACTTTCATGCTCTGTGAATGTCCGCGCGATTTTCGCGATTTAACTCAAAGAAATCGCTATGGTTTAAATCAATTAGTCTATTTTTTATTTTATAACATAGTATTAAATCTGTTTTTACCCTTCGTTTTTCTAATGCGTATGCGTATGTGTATGCGTATACGCATTGCAACTACACTGTACAAATGCGTATGAGTTTGCGTATACGGATTCCAAAAAACTATTGCGTATTTTGCGTATTGCGTATGCGTAATGCGTAATCTCAGAAACAATCAGAAATTCCACTGAACAGCTTTTTCGCTGTACAGTATGCTGTTTTAAACCTAATAGGTATCCAACTTTATAATCCAGATTTTTTGAGACATACTTGAGGCTTGATGATAAATTTCTGCCCTCAAAAACTTTATTTTCCTGTTCTTCTATTTGAAACAAAAATTGTGCCATTTCTAATTAAACAGAAGTACCACTACCGTACAATGTACGTACCTAGGGCTGTGGGGATGGTACACACATCCTTTTCGGCCGAGTTAGGAAAATAATTCGTTGAACTTAAGAACCACGAATTACGAATTATAAAGTACTAAAACTGTCAATTTCTGCTAATTTTAACCTCAGAATGACTTTTAAATGCTCAATTAAAGTAAAGGGTATTTTTTTAAAATTTTCTCGCACGGTTTTGGCAGTGGCACAACCAAGCCTATTCAAAATTTTTATCCCAGTGAAAAAAATCCTGTGTACAGCAATGGAATGTCCTGTTTACTGAAATGCAATTTTTGGCCCCGCTATGCAAGTATTGGGTACTGGGGTATTGGGGGTCTCAGGTACAGTCTAGCTTTCAGACAGCTCGACCAACTGCCAGAATTGGACCAGAATTTGGCAACTGCCAGACATCCTTTACAGGCCCTTGTTGGTGCTGTTTGACGGGTGCCGGCCGGCGTCTAATTAGTGTTGGTGAGTTGACCGCGTCAACAGTTGGCCGGTATCTGGTCTTACCCGTCCCTAACAACCCATTATAAGCGCGACCCTATTGTTGGACGAGTTGGTGACCGGCGCGCCGGTCGGTCTTGTTGGCCAATTTGACCAATTTGGGCTGTTGGTCCGGTCGAGCTGTTTGAGAGCGGGACTGTATTGTTCGCACTCTATCAATATACTGTAGTTAAAATGCGGCACCATGGGTACTCAATCTGTCCAGCTCGCGGTATGAAGTGGTTCATTTGAACTTTAAAAAAATCATACCGCAAAGTCTTACCATTTATTTGATATACGTATTTGAATGCAACTGGTAACAGAAGATTTAATCGAATTGTGAAAAACTGGACGTATTAAGCGTTTCTGAATCAAAGTTTGATTAACATTACGCGAGAACTTGCCAAAATCTACATGTATCAAAGCAGTAACACAAATAAAGCTTCGATTTCGACGCATTTTCCTTAATTTATTTTATTCTTTACTTCACTATTGCCTCTTCATTTTATTTTTTACTAAAAATATTACTTAAAAATATCAGTAGAAAATTTATAAATCAATATGAACATGTCCTATTTGTTTGTAGCCCTATAAAACTGTTCTGAGACTATAGAACAGATAATAACTGATTTGTATTCAACTGTCGTCAGAAAAATCACAAGTTTCTGCCTCTGTGGTTTGTGCACTTACAATGTTGTTTTCCCTAGTATTACTTTTCCTAATAGTTTCATTTAGCCAATAATTCACCGAGATTTACTTGTAACTCGGTTGTAATCTCCACCATGCACCACCAGAACGGGCTACGTACGACTAGATTGCACCAAAGATGGTGATACAAGAAAGAAGAGAAAAAGCGGTCAGCCAAGGACAGCAGAAAGTAAGTGGGCCGAAGTGACGAAATGTGTGGAGGAGCAGAAACTAATTTTATAGATACAGACAGACAGACAGACAGTGGAGAAATAAGCAGAGAAAACGTCGTTTATAGATATGTAAACGTATAGAAGAACCTAGAGTAGTAGCAGCTGAAATAGTAAAACGTATACGACAAGATAAGAATAAAAAGCCAAACTATATTGACCATAGAGTAGCAGTTTTAAAAGAAAAGTGCACTAAATAGTTCACAGTATAGCAGTAGAAAACATAGCAAGAAATATATTCAGATATGAATACGTAATTATACATCCTAGATATGTAAATTTCTTGGATTATGTCAGTGACTTTTATAGTGAAGGAGCGGTAATATGTAGATTTTGTCTTAAATTTTTATGAACTTATCTCATAACTGTGCTTTAAAAACTGAACATTTACATAAGCGTAAATAGCCGATAACGAATCTCTGTACTTTTCTTTTTACAGAACCATTCTGTCTCACACAAATCTTTTGTGGTCCTTAAACGGAATCAGGCCGATTTGCACAAAATAACCGACCCTAATGTGACAATATAACAAAATTTCACACGGAGAGAACAAAAGTTCAAAAAAATAATATAGTAATATATAAAAACCGTGTACCTATGGTTTGGTTGATGGAAAACACGTTGAAAGTTTTAAAATAATGTAGTAGTAGTATTAGCTCCTTCATAACCATAGAGCATCACAGCATGGTCACATGATTTCATGGCATTTTTGCTAAAACCTCTCTATAAAACACAACAAAACAATCAATAATATACACCACCGCTCTGATGGGCTGACAGGGACGGTCACGTGTCCAACAGCAGCCAATCAACGCGTAGCTCGTTGTCTCAACAATACAAGAAAAAGTCAGATTTGCCTTCCACTTAAAGCATATACGGACATAAAACTGGACTTAAAAATTATGCAGCAATAAAGAAATTGTAGTACCACCAAAAAGCCACCAATCTTAAAAAAATAATCAAAAGGCCACACACGACAGGAAATGTCCGCAGAATAATATGCAGTGATTCAGTATTTAAAATTAGTTAAAAACAGCGCCCTTAACCCGACGTCACTAACCTTTTTAGTGAAGACGCAAAAGAGAACAAAACATACACACTTTTACCTACAGCCAATTAAGTGAAAAACTGTAAAACCTTACCACAAGCAGCAGAGAAAAAAGTCAAAGTGAAACTACCGGATGAACATTTGCTTCTCAAACCTCTGTAAAACGCACGACTAGAGTCAATGAAACTCTACTAAAATCGAAATCAGAGAAAATTTACAATGTTCTTTTTATAAACTGTTTTCAAAGAGCTCCCGGTGCATAAAGAAGCACTACCAAATGTTTAAATTTTCTCTGAAATCAATCAACACCCTTAAATTAAATGTAAAAATTGACAAAAAATCGCGAATCGCTCTCTGGCTTGAACCAACGAAAACTGCAGAAAACTAAAGCTCAGGACTCAGATCGGTGCGTCGGTGCGTCGCCTAGACGGCGCTCCGAAAGATATCAGATGCCGCTTTTGGAGAAAGAAACGCGCAGATGCGCATTCTCTGCCAGTTTGAAGTTGTGCATGGCTACCAGCGCCTCCAGCGCCGCCTCTACGCTGTCCAGCTGCATCAGCGCCATCTTGTGGTCCTTGCTTAAAGCAGAACCACAGTTATTTACTGCAGCAGGCTGCAAGTACGCAGAAGAGAAGCAACTACGGGAAAAACTTGAATCCGACAACTTCGAAGCCGCCCTGTTTGAAGGCCTCTTCCAGAAACTGATCGCTAATGTTGGGAGGAATGTTGCTGAGGTGCAGAGTGGCTGACGGCGGATAGATGTTCATATAGTTCTTGGAACCGGGCTTCTTGAAACGGTGCAATGGAGACTGCGAGTAATCTTTGGTCAAACCAGCATCCTGAAACTCTGTCTAGGTAGATTCTACAGTCTGTCTGTCTGTCTCTGTCTGTCTGTCTGTCTGTCTGTCTGTCTGTCTGTCTGTCTGTCTGTCTGTCTGTCTGTCTGTCTGTCTGTCTGTCTGTCTGTCTGTCTGTCTGTCTGTCTGTCTGTCTGTCTGTCTGTCTGTCTGTCTGTCTGTCTGTCTGTCTGTCTGTCTGTCTGTCTGTCTGTCTGTCTGTCTGTCTGTCTGTCTGTCTGTCTGTCTGTCTGTCTGTCTGTCTGTCTGTCTGTCTGTCTGTCTGTCTGTCTGTCTGTCTGTCTGTCTGTCTGTCTGTCTGTCTGTCTGTCTGTCTGTCTGTCTGTCTGTCTGACAACTAACCGGCTGTCCTTCCTTAGGCATTTGTACATTGTTGTGCTTGGAGGCAGCCACTCGGATCTGCTTTCCCCACAACTTAACCTTGTCCAAGTGCTGAATGGCTAAAAGGCAGAACTCTTACAACTCAGAACCTACCTTGCCGTAATACTACCGTACCTAGTTGAGCCTGAGCCGGCTCGGCGTACTGAATGAGCGCGTTATCTTTTTTGTTGAACAAAATTTTCACCCGTTGAACATCGCCATATACTCCTAGAACGAAAATCGCTCGGACACTGGACTACTGTACTGTAGCAACTGTAACAGCGACAGAAGCCAGACCCAACTGTAGCACTGGATTTTGTAGAGAACGAGAGAGAGAACTTCTTAGTTTTCGATTAAAGGCACGGAGAGTGCTGGGACAATCTGGTACACAGGTACAATAAAGCAGTAAAAGATGTAAATTGTGTGTAAAGGCCGGAAACAAAGCACGCAGTAGAGCAGCAGGCAGGTAGAGCCAAACAGGGGCGCCGAATATACGTTGACAACTGAGCGATATAGAGAGGTAGTAGGTGGCGGAGCGTAAAATACACAAATGTACAGAGACACATACCAAATAGAGTGAAGAGAGCGTCGGGCGTGACTTTCTAAAAAGAAGAAAGCACAGGTCAGCCATGGAAGAAAAAAGATGGTCGGGGCGCGCCCCGGCACCGGAAACAACGAAAACGGTCTGTCCGACTGAGAACGAAAGCAGTGAACGCTCGAAATAAAACAGATATACACTTGATCAGATCTACAGATTTTAAACTGCTAGGCTGGAAAGTAGCCAGTGATCGCGCAAATCCAACGCACCCGCGCTTAACTACAAACGCTTCAAGCAGTCCTGATGCCTAGTACAAACTCTACAAAGCAGTGAGCGGTAAGCGGGGATGCGTCGATTTGCGGAGTGCGTTGAACAGCATCACTCACCGTTTCATTCAAGTTGCTGACCAGCACGACCGGCGGCAGCGTCAGCACGCCCAGTGGAGGGAAAACTCGCAGTCCGGCGGCGCTCAGCGCGGCTGCGTTGGTGGGCGAGGCGGCCGCGCCCATATTGACGCCCGGCAAATTGAGCGTCGGCGCGCCTGAAAGGCTCATGGCTGCAAGGCGCCAAATACAAATCGCACTAACAATTCAGCCACCCTCCCAGAGCGTTACCGAAGTACAGTACCTGCTTGCAGAGGACTTGGCTGCAGCGCATAAGCGCCGGCGCCCAGAGGCAGACCGCTGAGCCCGGCCAGGGTACTGGGAACGGCCAAACCACTTGATGGAACTGTCAGGGCACCCGTGGCTGCAGCTGAAAGGTTTTTGTTTGTTTCTTTCTTTACCTAGATGAGCATGGTCTGGGCCTCTCAGAGACAGCCAGTGTTTGTCTACCGTATAGTGCTGTTTATAGTACCCGGGTACTATATATGGCACTTAGGATTTTATGAAAATAAAATTGAATCCATTTATAGTACCCGGGTACTATATATGGCACCTATGAAATCTGCTCTATAAGAAACTAACAATAGTATGTGAAGTTATTTGCTCAAATTACCGATTTGATGTAAAAAATAGGTTATGTACATACATCAGAACCTCTATGATTGCATTATATACTGTTTTTCTTCATACAAACAAGGTTTACCACTAAAAATACTGTGTTTTTCGCACATTTTGTATTTATGACAGCTCATTTCAGAATAAAAATCTGTCTCCATTTATAGTACCCGGGGTACTATAAGCGGCACTTAGTGCCATTTATAGTACCCGGGGTACTATAAATAGGGGGTACTATAAACAGCACTATACGGTAGTTATCTGGCTTTGAAGTTAAAAATTTCATGGGCACTTCAAAAATTCGGAAATTCGCGATTTTTTACCAAAATGTAAGTCATTGGTTGATATTATTGATTATTATTAATTTATTCAACCTTAAATAGAGTAGGTATTCAAGGTGTTCTAGCTAGTTTTTTCTTAATTGTTATGTTAATTTTCTTCTTTGCTCATTTTTTATGAACTTTATCAGAGCCTTCTGATGAGGCCCAACTGATAAAGTTTGAATTAGGTCAAGGTTTGGGGCCGAAACCTAATTCAGAGTAGGTCAAAGTTTTTCAAGATATTTATCTTTCTTGCTTCATTATTTTCTTTGCCTTACATTTTACACCTTTCTTTAATTTGTCAACGTCTTGCAAAAAGGCATTTCAAACAAAATTTTCTCTACAAAATTCGTTTTTTCAAAGAAAACTTGCAGTGCGTAGTTGCGTTGAAGAAGGATACGTAGTAGTTGGCTGTAGTTAAAAGCTACTTCATTCAGCTTGGTTTAGCTTCAAAATTTTCCAACCATAGAAAACGCAGCAGACAAGAACGCGGTATAACTTTTATGCTAAAGCCTTTCTTTAGCGCTCACAAATCTACGTATTACCTTTAGAGTGCAAAATGGTACTGGGTATTGGGTGTATTGGGGTGTTTTCAAGGTATTGGGGCTTTTGTCCCCCAAAACCCAATACTAACCCTTTGTAAATTACCAACGCCATATGACGTAGTTGGCCAACCTATCGGAAGAAAGCAAAAAATGATGGTAAACGTATCGTAAAACTGTTTCAGACCCCTTGGAAACCCGTTTTCAACAAGTCGCAAACTCTAAATTTGTTGTTTTAGATGTTCAGATGACGCTTGCAGTTGAAATGATTCAAAAATTGATCGATGATTAGGGTTAGGAAGCTGTTTTTACGTTAATCAACTAAAAGTTAGTACCTGTTACATACCGTATATGAGGGTTTCGCCCAGAAGGGGGTTCAAAGTTTCAAAAAGCTCGAAAACGCCTGTTTACAGGTAATTTCTGAAATTTTCGCATCTTGAAATACTAAAAAATTAGTCCAAAAATTTCGTGCCAGAAATCGGCGAGGGGTGTGTCGGCTCAAGGAGCTGGTGTGGAAGTTCCTCGCCGACCTTTACCACGCGAGACTCCTCCTTGTAGTAGGCAGGAATAAATATGCGCGAAGCTAATGTTGTTATGGAGCCCTAAGCAGTGATCCGAAATTATGCTGATTTCGAGCTAAAAGTGTGAATGGTTGCCTGCCTTGACATTTGTGTCTGAGACCAATGTCAACAGAGCGTTTGGAGAGGTTGACTTGAACGAACGAACCTGATTTAGACTCTCTGCTAAACTGGCACACATACAGTAGATGACCGAAGTCGGCAAACGACCGGTTTAGAGCGAACAGTAGTTATGTGGAAGGATGATATTAAGGAGTCCTAAAAGTCAATCAACGCTGCCGGGTTTCCCCTACCCTGCTTGGCTTCATTTTTCTTTAATTTAACGGTTTTTCATTTTCCTTGAATTAAAGCGCTCAAAAGTCGGCGAGGAATGGCATAACCACGAGGAATTGTGGCGTAGGCTCTGGGTGTGGTTGGTGCCTGACCCAGCTACAGTACGTACATGTACGTATGTTGGAAGGCGATAAAGATAAGATAAGGTGCCGTGTTAGGCGTACAAGCAACAGGTAGGTAGGTACCGAGTCCGAGCTGCTGTTCGAGGGTCAGTTCGCCGGAAGGCAGGTTGGGGTTGGTGTAGTCTCTGGACTTGTCGTTGTTGTACTTGACGTTGAGGGTCGACAATTTACTGTAATCTATTCTCAGCGTGCAACAGCCGTTATAGACGTTCTGTCCGTCCAACGCCTGCAAATCGTAGGTGCGTATAAAAAGAGTGTCAAACCAGACACGCAAACCAACCTGTTTGGCGTGCTGGGCGGCGGTGGCCTCGGAAAGCTGAATAAGGGCCTGGAAAGTGTCTGAAAAATGCGCCTCCTCACACATTTTAACTGGCCAAAATCGGCTGGGAACGTCCCTGCGCTATCTCGGCTGACCCTGTTCTCGGCCGTAAAACACACTTTTTTGACCGACACTAAGGCGCCGCGCAGGAAACAACGGAATTTTATAACTACTACTGTACCTGCCTTCCATATCAGTTCTTTCCTGGAAGAGGCAATACAAAGTACGTATGTAAGTTTAGGGTTAGGCCTAAAAATTCTGTTCCGTCTTCTTAATGTCTCTATGTCTGTTGGCTTCTCAACCGAATCCAAATTTATTTAGAGTGAAAGCGAACACGAGCCTTCTTTGTTCGACTTGAAAGGGTTATGAAATTTTGAACCAACTACATACATGCAGTGCATACAAGCAGAGCTAAAAATTTTTGGTGCAAAAATTCAAATCTTTCGACTTAAATTAGTCATTGTTTACTCAAAATCTACGTTATACAGGGTGTGCCAAAAAAAACAACCCAGCAGAGTTTTTGCTGTAGCAACCGCAAATCTCAACCGATTTGAATGAATCATTTTTTAAATAAAAGATAAATAAATTCTTGATAGATTGATGTACCGTTTATTAAGGTAGCCTGCTTAGTTCCTGAGATATTTGTCCTCAAATTCAAAACAGAGATTTCGGCAATGAACAAGAGTGATAAAGAACAACCCAGCAGATTTTTTACTTTTGCAACCATGAATCTGAACCGATTTGAATGAATCCATTTTTGAATGAGAGACTGATAAATTCTTCAAAGATTGGTGCAATTTTTATTGAGATTCACAGTTTAGTTCTTGAGATATTTGTCTTCTACATTGTAAGTCGAAAGAGATTTTGGCAAAGAACAAGGGCGATTCCGTTGCATTTCATAATAAAGCAGATTCCTACTGCTAGGGCTAATGATACTTTAGTGTTGAAGTAAACTGAGTTTCTGTGTCACCAGTAAAGCCTCCAAGAGCCCTTAGCAGTAGCAGGAATCCGTTTTATTACCAAGTACAGAATAATAAAAAAAACCCTCTTGTTCACTGCCAAAATCATTGTTTTGATTTTGAGAGCCAATATCTCAGGAACTAAGCAGAGTACATTAATGAAAATTTCAGCAGTCTTTTAAGGATTTACTTATCTTTCATTTAAAAAAGGATTCATTCAAATCGGTTGAGATTTGCGGTTGCTACAGCGAAAAATCTGCTGGGCTGTTTTTTTGGCACACACCAGTAAAGCCTCCAATAGCCCTTAGCAGTAGCAGGAATCCGTTTATATTACGAAGAGCCAAATAATAAATAATAAAACACAATATTGAAGCAACAAAGCTGCGAAACTTGTTTTGCACTCAAACTACGTATTGAATATTACAGGGGTCCGACAAAAAAACAACCCAGCAAATTTTTCGCTGTAGCAACCGCAAATCGCAACCGATTTGAATGACTCTATTTTTAAATGAGACATAAATAAATTCTTGAAAGATTGATGTAACGTTTATCAAGATAACCTGCTTCGTTCCTGACACATTGTTTTCAAAGTAAAAACAGAGAAAGATTGATGCAACGTTTATTAAGGAGCCTGCTTAGTTCCTGAGATATTTGTTCTCAAAGTCAAAACAGGATTTTGGCAATGCACAAGAGCGATAAAGAACAACCCAGCAGATTTTTTACTTTTGCAACCATGAATCTCAACCGATTTGAATGAATCCTTTTTTGAATGAAAGATTGATAAATTCTTCAAAGATTGGTGCAATTTTTATTGAGATTCACAGTTTAATTCTTGAGATCTTTGCCTTCTAAGTCGAAACAGATTTTGGCAAAGAACAAGAGCGATTCCGTTGCATTTCATAATAAAGCAGATTCCTACTGCAGGGGCTAATGATACTTTAGTGTCGAAGTAAACCGAGTTTCTGTGTCACCAGTAAAGCCTCCAATAACCCTTAGCAGTAGCAGGAATCCGTTTTATTACGAAGAGCCAAATAATAAATAATCCCTCTTGTTCACTGCCAAAATCACTGTTTTGATTTTGAGAGCCAATATCTCAGGAACTAAGCAGATTACATTAATGAAAATTTCAGCAGTCTTTTATGGATTTATTTATCTTTCATTTAAAAAAGGATTCATTCCAATCGGTTGTGATTTGCGGTTGCTACAGCGACAAATCTGCTGGGTTGTTTTTTTGCGGACCCTGTATATCTAAACGTGGACGGATGGAAAAGTCGTTCAGAAGCTCTATTTAGCTTTAAAAATATACAGCTAAAATCTAAGCTACAGTTGTTTTACGGACAATTTTAGCTATTTTGTAAGAATCCGGCTAAAAATTACTCGAGAATCGGAGAGCAGATATAGTGTGGAAAAATGGTTTCAGTGGAGTTCGCGACCCGATCTGGTGGATTCTGCGCTTGCGAGGGGGTAAACCCCAAAGCCCCGTCCTGTTAATTAGAATGCACAAAAAGGAATTTTCTAATAGCAGCTGCTGCTTATACAAACTCCTTAGTAGAAGTTCGTTTTACTGAACAAAGCGGGCTGTCGAGGCGAATAGTTATGGAAACTGTTGTATTATTCATATCGAGGCACTGATTGATAGCTTAAAGCGAACAAGAACAAATCTAAACCGAAATTTTCGGAGTTCTATAGAGACGCAGCCTAATCTGCGCAAAAAGCACTCTAATTCGCGCAAAAAAACAAAGTAAAGCTTCGTCTATTAGGGATGCATAGAAAAAAACAGAATAAACAATAGATACATAGGGTGTAAGTTTAGACTTGAAAGCTTAAACTTAGAACCCAACGAGGTAGAAATATGATCAAATATTACAAAAGCGGTCGCTTTGTACGAAAAGTTAGCCTATATTTCGGCTCTGAACACATCAGAAGTGTCTAGTAGAAGCCAAAATAGCGGCTGTAAGAAAAGAAAAAGCCAGTGCAACTCACTGTTTTTGTTGAAAGTGATAATGCGGAGTACTTTGCCGAAGCGCGTGAAGATCTGAAACTGGCGTGTCACTAATTGCACTCTAATTTCGTGTCATCTTGGCAGCGCCAGAGCCGGGGCCGGATGCCACCAGCCAGCAGCCGCAATCTCTCTCTCACTATGCAAGGTCAGAAACTACAAATTGTTGCCTTGTAGGGCGGTCAATGGCCATATGTACAAGCCTTAGCCTGCCAGGCGTCCCCAGCGAAATTATGCAAATAATAGAAAGACACTTTAATTAGCAGCGGACAGAAACGTACCGAATAGAGCACATCCAAGGTGACAGGGTAGAGCATATTTTCGATTATAACTCGCAACACGGCGTTGGGCAGTTGTTGTGTGTGGTTGACGATGGCTGTTTCGGTACCGCCGTTCACCATGGCCACTTGATTGGGGTTCTGAAAGCAGTGAAAAGGAATCCAAGCCAATTAGTCCTAATTAGAACCGACCAGACAGTCCATGTCAGGCGGAGAGCAGGCAGTCTCTATTACAGGAGGGGAATAGAACACGGCCGCCATGCCAGCAGTAGAGACAGTAATTTGTGAGGCCAAACTCCCGGCCCCGGCCCTATTAGGCGCGTGTAAAATGGCCGTCAATAGATATGTCATCTTACAACCGACGCGCAAGGTCGCAAAAAGCAGTTCTACTTACAAGTTGTTGGCCGCCGGCCGCGGAGGACATTTTGCTCTCTGGCGTTCCAACGACAAACAGAACAGAGCTAAGCAGCTCGAATATTAGTAGCGGCAAGCAGCGACTGGCAAGTTATAGCTAGGCAAGCCTTCTTTAATGAAGCTCTCAGATCGGCACCTGCCCTAGGTCTGCCTCTAATGAAGAACTGGCTATATACTCCAGAACCTAGACTGACCCCGCAGCCGCCGCCGCACTTAACGAGTGCTTAGGCAATTTCCCCTCCCCGGAGGGGGGCCGCTTCCGTGACACACGCCAAAGGGACCCCCGTCTGCCCACTGGATGAGACCCGACCGGAAACCTTTTATGGCTCACCAGACCACACGTGCCATGTTTGGTGCCGACAGGTCTAATAACTAGACGGTGCCTACTGTATCAGGCAGACTATGCAAACACTCCTAGCCCGATTCTTCAGAAACAACTACTCTGCCTACTCACCGTCGGACTTCCCCTCGCCGGCCGATACATCTTAAAAATTAGCAATCCTTTTTGGAAACTGGCACTGACTGATTTATATCAGGATTTTGCAAAGGGAGGGTCAAACCCTTGCTTTGCTCTGTCAAACCAGAGTACGAAAATTTTGCAGGGTTGCCTTCGAGAACGCGTTTAAAAGACAAAAACTAGACAGTTTTAGCATTGGTTTCTCTTATTTTTAACACACTTTCATCCTGCCCCCAACGCAGAGGGGTGGTGCTACTGGAAATCCGTCCGTCAAAAAAACAACCCTGCTGTTTACTGTAGCAACCACAACTCTCAACCGAATGAGTTTGAATGAATCTTTTCTAAATGAAAGGCAAATAAATTCTTGAAAGATTGGCTGAAATCTTTATTAAGATGCTCTGCTTGGTTCCTGAGATATTTGCCCTCAAGTTCAGAACAGCGATTTTGACAATGAACAAGACGAATCGGCAGTTTTTTATGTAGCAACATGCTGTATGAAAAACTCAATCGAATCTACTTTTAGTGAAAGATACATAAATTCTTGAAAGAGTGTTGAAATTTTTGTTAAGATATGATGCTTAGTTTAGTTCCTGAGATGAGATATTTGCCGAAACAGTGAACAAGATGGATTCGTTTGCAGCTGATAATAAAACAGCTCCCTACTGCTGACGGCTAACGTAACGAGGGTTTACTCGTCACTTACACACTCAGTTACTTCACCAAACTCTCGTAGACCCTCACCAGTACAAATCCGTTTTGCTATGAAGTGCAACCGAATAATAAAAATCCATTTTGTTCATTGCCAAAATAACTGTTTTGTCTTTGAGGGCGTATATCTCAGGATCTAAGCACAAGCAGAGTACATTAATAAAAATTTCAGCAATCTTTTAAGAATTTATTTGTCTTTCATTTAAAAAAGTATTCACTCAAATCGGTTGAGATTTGTGGTTGCTACAGCGAAAAATCTGCGGGGTTGTTTTTAGACGGACCCTGTAGATTCGCTTCTAACGTTACATGGTACACGCTATCAGACATGGGCAAAGGGGGGCTGGCTAAGGGGGCTTGCCCATACATGGGCCGGAAAAATCCGGAGGGGGGGTGGGGGGTTGAGACCTGGGGGGTCCCCCCGAAAAAAGGCCGAAAAACGCCTATTTTGCCTTAAATAAGCGAAATTTTCTCCCTCCGGGAGGGGGGGGGGTGGAAGGCCGAGGGGGTGGTATGGACGGCCGAGGGGGGGTATGGCCGGCCGAGGGGGAGGGGTATACCCCCCCTTACCCCCCCCGGCCCATGTATGGGCTTGCCCCCCATCAGGCTCTGATCTACCCCCTCAGCCGGCCGCTACCCACCCCAGGAATTTTTTGGAAGAATTTTGTATAGAAAATTATGATTAAAATATGCCTGGATTAGGTGTAAATGAGCTCAGAATAGCTTATTTTAACTTATTTTAATGAAAAATAAGCCAAAAACCTTGATTTTAGCCAAAAATCGGACTTTTTGGCTTACCACGATCTCAACCCCCCTCAGGCGCTCCTACCTTGCTCAGCCCCACTCAGGATTTCAAAATTCTACCCCCGTCAGCCGAAATGCTAGCCCATGTCTGCACGATATTACAATATTTTCTCGAGCATGCTTTTAGGGCGTAGTCTTGGAGCGTGCGCCCGCGTTTATTACTTCAATTCCACAAAAGTCAATCTCTGTCATCCCAATTTTTCTGTCAAGCCTTGCTAACGTTGCCAGAAACAAAGATTGTTTCTATTACCTTCAGTCTGAATAACATTTGCAGGATCAAACTACGAAAAAATAATTATATTTTAGATTGAAAGAAATATGGTAAGCACATTACAGAAGGGCTACAATTGGGCTACAATTAGAACGTGCGCGTGTATACTGTATTTTAGGCTATCTATAATGCGCGTGTATACTGTATTTTAGGCTATCTATAATGCGCGTGTATACTGTATTTTAGGCTATCTATAATGCGCGTGTATACTGTATTTTAGGCTATCTATAATGCGCGTGTATACTGTATTTTAGGCTATCTATAATGCGCGTGTATACTGTATTTTAGGCTATCTATAATGCGCGTGTATACTGTATTTTAGGCTATCTATAATGCGCGTGTATACTGTATTTTAGGCTATCTATAATGCGCGTGTATACTGTATTTTAGGCTATCTATAATGCGCGTGCATACTGTATTTTAGGCTATCTATAATGCGGTGTATACTGTATTTTAGGCTATCTATAATGCGCTTGTATACTGTATTTTAGGCTATCTATAATTCGCGTGGTTACTGTCTTTTATGCTATCTATAATGCGCGTGTATACTGTATTTTAGGCTATCTATAATGCGCGTGTATACTGTATTTTAGGCTATCTATAATGCGCGTGTATACTGTATTTTAGGCTATCTATAATGCGCGTGTATACTGTATTTTAGGCTATCTATAATGCGCGTGTATACTGTATTTTAGGCTATCTATAATGCGCGTGTATACTGTATTTTAGGCTATCTATAATGCGCGTGTATACTGTATTTTAGGCTATCTATAATGCGCGTGTATACTGTATTTTAGGCTATCTATAATGCGCGTGTATACTGTATTTTAGGCTATCTATAATGCGCGTGTATACTGTATTTTAGGCTATCTATAATGCGCGTGTATACTGTATTTTAGGCTATCTATAATGCGCGTGTATACTGTATTTTAGGCTATCTATAATGTGCGTGTATACAGTATTTTAGGCTATCTATAATGCGCGTGTATACTGTATTTTAGGCTATCTATAATGTGCGTGTATACAGTATTTTAGGCTATCTATAATGCGCGTGTATACTGTATTTTAGGCTATCTATAATGTGCGTGTATACTGTATTTTAGGCTATCTATAATGCGCGTGCATACTGTATTTTAGGCTATCTATAATGCGCGTGTATACTGTATTTTAGGCTATCTATAATGTGCGTGTATACTGTATTTTAGGCTATCTATAATGCGCGTGTATACTGTATTTTAGGCTATCTATAATGTGCGTGTATACAGTATTTTAGGCTATCTATAATGCGCGTGTATACTGTATTTTAGGCTATCTATAATGTGCGTGTATACTGTATTTTAGGCTATCTATAATGCGCGTGCATACTGTATTTTAGGCTATCTATAATGCGCGTGTATACTGTATTTTAGGCTATCTATAATGTGCGTGTATACTGTATTTTAGGCTATCTATAATGCGCGTGTATACTGTATTTTAGGCTATCTATAATGCGCGTGTATACTGTATTTTAGGCTATCTATAATGTGCGTGTATACTGTATTTTAGGCTATCTATAATGCGCGTGTATACTGTATTTAGGCTATCTATAATGCGCGTGTAGCGTGTATACTGTATTTTAGGCTATCTATAATGCGCGTGTATACTGTATTTTAGGCTATCTATAATGCGCGTGTATACTGTATTTTAGGCTATCTATAATGCGCGTGTATACTGTATTTTAGGCTGGTATCTATAACGCGCGTGTATACTGTATTTTAGGCTATCTATAATGTGCGTGTATACTGTATTTTAGGCTATCTATAATGCGCGTGTATACTGTATTTTAGGCTATCTATAATGCGCGTGTATACTGTATTTTAGGCTGGTATCTATAACGCGCGTGTATATTGTATTTTAGGCTATCTATAATGTGCGTGTATACTATACTGTATTTTAGGCTATCTATAATGTGCGTGTATACAGTATTTTAGGCTATCTATAATGCGCGTGTATACTGTATTTTAGGCTATCTATAATGCGCGTGCATACTGTATTTTAGGCTATCTATAATGCGCGTGTATGCTGTATTTTAGGCTATCTATAATGTGCGTGTATACTGTATTTTAGGCTATCTATAATGCGCGTGTATACTGTATTTTAGGCTATCTATAATGCGCGTGTAGCGTGTATACTGTATTTTAGGCTATCTATAATGCGCGTGTATACTGTATTTTAGGCTATCTATAATGCGCGTGTATACTGTATTTTAGGCTATCTATAATGCGCGTGTATACTGTATTTTAGGCTATCTATAATGCGCGTGTATACTGTATTTTAGGCTATCTATAATGCGCGTGTATACTGTATTTTAGGCTACCTATAATGCGCGTTGTCAAAAACATTTAGCTGATTCTCAAGTCCTTTGGTCATTGTACAGGTTTCTGCAGCATATAGGAGAGATGACAAAATGAGCGCCTGGTACATCTTCATCTTTGTGGACCTCTTAATGTCACGTCTCAGCCATAGCGGTCTTGTCAGGTTGCTCATTTTTGTTTGGCAGATCGCGATTCTTCGGCAGACATCATCTTGGCAAGATCCGTTACTGGACAACTCTGCTCCAAGATATCTGAATTTTTCCGTGAACTTAACGCTTAACGCTTAACGAGAATGGAAAAGGCCGGCAGGGAGACCGCGAACCAGATGGAAAGACAATGTTCGTGACGATCTGAAAAACGAGAGCGCCAATCCACTGAACAGAGCCCAATGGCGAGACATGCTGAAAAAGATGAGGTTCCGCAACGCCCCATCTAGTGGGCGAGCGACTTAAGTCACTTAAGTCAAGTAAGTCATAATGCGCGTGTATACTATATTTTAGGCTGGTATCTATAACGCGCGTGTATACTGTATTTTAGGCAATCTATAATGCGCGTGTATACTGTATTTTAGCTATCTATAATGTGCATGCATACTGTATTTTAGGCTATCTATAATGTGCGTGTAACTGTATTTTAGGCTATCTATAATGCGCGTGTATACTATATTTTAGGCTATCTATAATGCGCGTGTATACTGTATTTTAGGCTATCTATAATGCGCGTGTATACTGTATTTTAGGCTATCTATAATGCGCGTGTATACTGTATTTTAGGCAATCTATAATGCGTGTGTATACTGTATTTTAGGCAATCTATAATGCGCGTGTATACTGTATTTTAGGCTATCTATAATGCGCGTGTATACTGTATTTTAGGCTATCTATAATGCGCGTGTATACTGTATTTTAGGCTATCTATAATGCGCGTGTATACTGTATTTTAGGCAATCTATAATGCGCGTGTATACTGTATTTTAGGCTATCTATAATGCGCGTGCATACTGTATTTTAGGCTATCTATAATGCGCGTGTATACTGTATTTTAGGCTGGTATCTATAACGCGCGTGTATACTGTATTTTAGGCAATCTATAATGCGCGTGTATACTGTATTTTAGGCTATCTATAACGCGCGTGTATACTGTATTTTAGGCTATCTATAATGCGCGTGTATACTGTATTTTAGGCTATCTATAATGCGCGTGTATACTGTATTTTAGGCTATCTATAATGCGCGTGTATACTGTATTATAGGCTATCTATAATGCGCGTGTATACTGTATTTTAGGCAATCTATAATGCGCGTGTATACTGTATTTTAGGCTATCTATAATGCGCGTGTATACTGTATTTTAGGCTATCTATAATGCGCGTGTATACTGTATTTTAGGCTATCTATAATGCGCGTGTATACTGTATTTTAGGCAATCTATGAGGCGCGTGTATACTGTATTTTAGGCTATCTATAATGCGCGTGTATACTGTATTTTAGGCTATCTATAATGTGCGTGTATACTGTATTTTAGGCTATCTATAATGCGCGTGTATACTGTATTTTAGGCTGGTATCTATAACGCGCGTGTATACTGTATTTTAGGCTATCTATAACGCGCGTG
This sequence comes from Sabatieria punctata, assembly GCA_030248155.1. Lineage (NCBI taxonomy): Eukaryota > Metazoa > Nematoda > Chromadorea > Araeolaimida > Comesomatidae > Sabatieria > Sabatieria punctata. The sequence continues at coordinate 241,398 of JASANB010005969.1, read as the reverse complement.
TATACTGTATTTAGGCTATCTACCGGGTGTGCCAAAAAAAACAACCCAGCAGATTTTTCGCTGTAGCAACCGCAAATCTCAACCGATTTGAATGAATCCTTTTTTAAATGAAAGATAAATAAATCCCTAAAAGACTGATGAATCGCTTATTAAGATAGCCTGCTTAGTTCCTGAGATGTTTGCCCTCAAAATCAAAACAGAGATTTTGGCAGTGAACAAGAGTGATAAACACAACCAAGCAGATTTTTTACTTTTGCAACCATGCATCTTAACCGATTTGAATGAATCCTTTCTCGAATGAAAGATTGATAAATTCTTCAAAGATTGGTGCAATTTTTATTGAGATTCACTGCTTAGTTCTTGAGATATTTGCCCACAAAGTCAAAACAGAGTTTGGCAAAGAACAAGAGCGATTCCGTTGCACTTCATAATAAAGCAGATTCCTACTGCTGGGGACTAATGACACTTTACTGTTGAAGTGAACCGAGTTTGTGTGTCATCAGTAAAGCCTCCAATAGCCCTCAGCAGTAGCAGGAATCCGTTTTATTATGAAGTGCAGTGGAATAATAAAAAATCTCTCTTGTAAACTGCCAAAATCACGCTTTTCAATTTTAGAGTTAATATCTCAGGAACCAAGCAGGCTATCTTAATAACCGTAACATCAATCTTTCAAGAATATATTTATCTTTCATTTAAAAAAGGATTCATTCAAATCGGTTGAGATTTGCGGTTGCGACAGCGAAAAATCTGCTGGGTTGTTTTTTTTTGGCGCACCCTGTATAATGCGCGCGTATACTGTATTTTAGGCTATCTATAATGCGCGTGTATACTGTATTTTAGGCTATCTATAATGCGCGTGTATACTGTATTTTAGGCTATCTATAATGCGCGCGTATACTGTATTTTAGGCTATCTATAATGCGCGCGTATACTGTATTTTAGGCTATCTATAATGCGCGTGTATACTGTATTTTAGGCTATCTATGTATAATGCGCGTGTATACTGCATTTTAGGTTATCTATAATGCGCGTGTATACTGTATTTTAGGCTATCTATAATGCGCGTGTATACTGTATTTTAGGCTATCTATAATGCGCGTGTATACTGTATTTTAGGCTATCTATAATGCGCGTGTATACTGTATTTTAGGCTATCTATAATGCGCGTGTATACTGTATTTTAGGCTATCTATAATGCGCGTGTATACTGTATTTTAGGCTATCTATAATGCGCGTGTATACTGTATTTTAGGCTATCTATAATGCGCGTGTATACTGTATTTTAGGCTATCTATAATGCGCGTGTATACTGTATTTTAGGCAATCTATAATGCGCGTGTATACTGTATTTTAGGCTATCTATAATGCGCGTGTATACTGTATTTTAGGCTATCTATAATGCGCGTGTATACTGTATTTTAGGCTATCTATAATGCGCGTGTATACTGTATTTTAGGCTATCTATAATGCGCGTGTATACTGTATTTTAGGCTATCTATAACTGGCGCTAGGATTGTTAATATAGTTTAACGGTGCTTGCTTACCATGCGTATAACATTTGGTCATGTCCCAATTTCTCCCCATTAGGTACGTACAGTACTTTCTATCCTGTACCACGTAGAACTGATTTGCTGGCCCAACCAGTGGCGTACCCAGGATTTTGCAAGGGGCCGTAAAATTTTGAAGTTGCCTGGTTGAGCCGCTGCCCAACAAGGGCAAGAAAATGTTGCAAAATTAGCCTTCAAAAACGTGTTTAAAAAGCATTCTGAGCTTTAAATTGACAGAAATTACAACTTTTAGTAATTTAAGAGTCAGTCTCTGAACCGATCGAGTCTTGGCCCTTTGCCCTATTCACACCCCAAAATTGAAACTTTGGGCTAGAGAGCTGTAAGTTGGTACACTAATACATACTTATGAGTTGTCTTTCGGCCCCAAAGGATTAGTGGATTTGACGCTCCAATCCCGAGATACAGCCTTCTGAAGATCGGTCCGCTTAACTATGGGACCAAAATTTCAAACTCGAATTTCTAACCTACCAGCTGGAGTTGGAAGATAAAAATTTGGGTTTTTGCGTAACTTTTGGAGTACTTTAAGAATCTGCAGTCCGATTTTGTTTTGAAGAAAAAAAATTTTTTTCGACCTCTTTGATGGGCCATAACTCGGCTGGAACCCCCCTAGAGGCGCTTTTTTATTTCATAGCTTTGTAGCGCTTTTTATAAGCTCTATTTTGGTATAGAATATGGTACGATTGCTGGTGGCCAATCCAGTGAAAATTGGCCTGAAATGTCACGAACTCGAAAAATACGCATGGTTCACTATAGACATAATTTTCCAAATCGAATTTCTGACTTAATGAACGGAGTTGAGCTGTGAAAATTTGGGTTTCCAGAGTACTTTCAGTGTGCTTTCGGAATATTTAGTGGATTTAACATTTAAAGGAAAAAAGTTTTTTTTCGACCTATTTGGCGGGCCATAACTCGGCTGGAACCCCCCTAGAGGTACTTTTTTATTTCATAACTTTGTAGCGCTTTTTATAAACTTCATTTTGGTATTGAATATGCTTCGATTGCTCGTGGCCAATTCGGTGAAAATTGGCCTCAAATGTTGAGAACTCATAAAAATTTGGCCTTCTAAATTAGGGAATTTTTCGACTTTGTAACTTATGAGGCCGATTTTCACTGGATTGGCCACCAGTTATCGTACCATATTCTATACCAAAATGAAGCTTATAAAAAGCGCTACAAAATTATGAAATAAAAAAGCGCCTCTTGGGGGGGGCTCCAGCCGAGTTATGGTCCGCCAAAGAGGTCGAAAAAAAATTTTTTTCCTCGAAATTCTAAATCCACTATATTCCGAAAGCACACTGAAAGTACTCTGAAAACCCAAATTTTCACAGCTCAACTCTGTTCATTAAGTCAGAAATTCGATTTGGAAAATTATGTCTATAGTGAAACAAGCGAATTTTTCGAGTTCGTGACATTTGAGGCCAATTTTCACTGGATTGGCCACCAGCAATCGTACCATGTTCTATACCAAAATATAGCTTATAAAAAGCGCTACAAAGTTATGAAATAAAAAAGCGCCTATAGGGGGGGGGTCCAGCCGAGTTATGGCCCGCCAAAGAGGTTGAAAAAAAATTTTTTCTTCCAAATCAAAATTGGACTGCAGATTCTTAAAGTACTCCAAAAGTTACCCAAAAACCCAAATTTTTATCTTCCAACTCCAGCTGGTAGGTTAGAAATTCGAGTTTGAAATTTTGGTCCCATAGTTAAGCGGGCCGATCTTCAGAAGGCTGTATCTCGGGATTGGAGCGTTAAATCCACTAATCCTTTGGATCCGAAGGACAACTCATAAGTGTGCATTAGTGTACCAACTTACAGCTCTCTAGCCCAAAGTTTCAATTTTGGGGTCTGAATACTGAGACTCGATCGGTTCAGAGACCGACTCTTAAAGTGGCCTGATTGGGCTTCAGCCCGACGACGGCGTGAAATTTTTGAAAATTTAGCCTTCGAACACGCATTTAAAAGGCATTCTGAGCATAAAATAGACAGTTTTAGTTCATAATTAATTAATTTCTCCTATTTTCGTCTAATTTTTGCTCCCTACCTCCACCGCAAAGGTGGTGTACACACCCTACACCCCACTGGGTACGCCACTTCGCCTAGTAACTTTGAAATTTGCACGATAAACTGATTTCTTATTCCGGATTTCGATCATTAGGACCGTCATTCATTAATTCAAACGTGAATTTTCAACCGATTAGCCTTGGCAATAGTGAGTCAGAATGCGATTTCTTTCAAAGCACCAGACAAAAAAGTCCAGTTCAAACTAGTCCGGACTAACGGACGTGCCTGTGCAGAAAAGTAGTGAAAGTGGCGTTACCGAAGCAACATTGAAAGCGTTCTTGTTGTCAGTCTTCAGTTCTTGGTGGTTGGAAAATTGACAGAAAATCGTGCGACCTCTCAGGGCGATGGGACAGGTCTGCGACACCGAGACCAGCTGCGTGGCACCGTTGTCGTCTTCGTACTCCACAAACGCCTGAAACACCGCAGTTCTGAAGGAAATTGCTGAAACAAACTGTACATCATTCGCAATTTTCGGCTACAATCGTAATAAATCGATAATTCGGCTCAAATACAACTAAAAATTGCTGTTTTTCAGGCGATTATAATAATTTTAATGTCTGAAATTGTAAAAAAAGATTGCAAAAATTTGCTGAAACAATTACTTGCCAAAAAATAGGATGGGAAGTGGGAAAAATCGTCTCAAAAGAAACCGGTTACAGCAGTGTATTATTAACAATGTCCTGTATATTCAGCCCAAAAAGCTGAGATCTACATTGAATGTTACCTAGTACTACCCTACCGCATATATACATATGTGCGCACAGGGATGTGAGGTGGGAAAAAAACACCGGAAAAAAACTGTTTTTTTCCGAAAAAAAAACCGGTTTTTTTCCTAAGGGTCGGAAAAAAACATAAATCGCGGAAAAAAACTCAAGCTAAAAATAGCTAATTTACGTCATTTTTCGTTTAAAAAATGGACTTTTGCTATGTATAATAGGCCATACTGACTCAAAACTGTTAGAAAAACAACAAAAAAGACCAAATTTGGCATGAAAAAACAAAAATGCAAACTGCTGTAAGAAAATTTGCATATAGCGTTATTTATGGAACCTGTCAGGCACTGTTTCATGCCTGTTTCGTGATTTATATCTATGTAACACGTGTATTTCTGGTCTAACAAGACTGAGGAAGGCGCTAGAAAGCGTTAGGAATCATAAAACCAGCCTAGGATACTCAGAACTTGGGCTGGAGTTTTTTTCCGCGATTTAGGAAAAAAACCGGAAAAAAACTGGAAAAAAACAGGCCGAGGTTTTTTTCGGAAAAATATACAACCCTGTGTGCGCACGTACAGTACAACGTGCTATAGGCTGGATTATCGAAATCGGATCTTTGCAGACCAAATTATTCCACTCAAAACTGAATTAAATTCAAATTTAAAAAGACTGCAGGTCCGTTCCAATCCGATCCGATTTCCGGAGAGCCTTACGGCCTACGATCAGACTCGAGTCACGGTCCATTTCGCTACCCCCGTGATTTGTCATCTCGGACGTTGCCCTTCTTTCACTGCCAGCCACTCCTAGCCATGCTGCTGGGCGCCGGTCACCAATAGGGCGGCCGGCGTGTCGATGCCATGATGCTGACAGCTCCCGACGGCCGCCGGTGCCCCATATGCCAGAGGGCTCCCGGCATGGTTGGTTTCTCAGACAGCTTCTACATCGTAGATCTTCTTCCCAACGCGGCATGCTTTCTGGAGTGGCTTCGGTACAACGGCAGATTCAGTCGGTTCCCATTTTACCTACTCGCTGCCACCAGCTTTCGGTGGCCTGGGTGGAGCTTTGTGCCGACGACCAACTCTTTGCGGCAAGAAAATTGCCGCGCCGAGAGGATGAGCGCATCACGTCGCGCACAGTGGCCATGCGGCCTAAACCACTACACCAACTATGCCGGCGACTGCAGGTCCATTCTATCAGAGAAAAATAAATTTGAGCAGTGCATCAGGGTTAACGTGTAGTACTAAATAAAATAAACAGCTTCGAAACATCAGCGCACTCAGGCGGTGGAAATATGGTGTAGTACAACGTATGGTACGCCAGTTTTCCGTTGGAGACAAGAAATAATCTAAATCTTCTAACTCCTCTCCGGTCTGTTTAATATTTTACTCATCTATCTATTTTTTCTGGGCGGAGCACTGAATTTATACTATTTACAACCAGCAGTTTGGTCCATTTTCGAGCATTTCACTTCGCACGTAACTGCAAAGGTATGTAATTTAAGAATTCACAGTGCTTAACAAGACAGGACAACGCTGGAGCACGAAAAACGACTGCATCAAAAAAGAAGCCAGAATTAATAATTGCGCAAAGGTCGTTTGACAGGGTTTCACACTCAATAAATAAGCAGCAAAAAGCCTACGCTCCGCTGCTAGGCTACCACTAGCCGCCATCATTTAAAACCAGCGCTTCAGTGCGGCATCAATTTTCCAACAAAACCGACCCTACAACAAGCGCTGCTTGTGCCGTAAAAACCGGTGGTCCTTTAACCAGAATCCGATTAGTTAGAAGCCAAGAAAAGAACATAATTATTGCAAGCAAACACAGTGACAGAAGATTACTGTATGTATACGTATTTTCTATCATGATCGTGCATATTATATATAGAATGCGTGCCTGGTTTTTGCCCTTGAGCAGGAGGAAGTTGGTGACCTTTCCAAAGGGGATGCAAAGGTGAATCAGCTCCACATCGGTCATATCGGAGGGTACATTGCGGAGGTGGACCACGCGGCTCCGCGGCGCTACTCCATTGCTGGACGCCCCCGCAGTCACCGCCAACACCATTCCAGCGTTTCCCGACGAATCCAGTCTTACCTAGAGAGTTGAGCTGCTTTATGTAAATTTTTGTCACGCACTGCGCGCCATTAAAGAAAACTGCAGACATTTAGTTGAGCACAACACAAGGTTGCCAGGTTAGTACTTTTCTTCCTAGATCTAGGAGTTTTTAATTTGGGATTGGAGGAAAAATTTTAGACTGGAGTTAGGAGGTTTTCTGGGAGTTTTAACATCTGGGTCGGAGTTTTTATTTTAGGACCTTTCTACTTTAGGATTTTCCGCTTCAAGTCTCTTCATACAGCTGGTTTTCTCTCGAAAGTCACATGGTCCTACAGTAACTATGAAATGAATTTTTGGCAACCTTATGTTGTGTGAGATCTGATGAGATCTTGTTACACTTTTATCTTTTTTGTCATTAAATAATTGTGTAATGTTCGCTTTGCGGACTTGTCTGTACCTACAGTACATTGTAAGATCAGCGAAGAAATATTCCAGGCACTGTAGGTAGATTGATGATTTGCTTGGCTAACACAGTAAAACGTAAAGCAAAATGATGATTCAGTTAGCTTTACACCTGTAATACCTATTGACGCTGTTTTGCCTGAGGTTATGTGAGATAAGATTTGACGGATAGGAATAAAAAAATCCTAACTCATAGGCTAATGGCGGAATTTCTTAGCTTTTTTTCTCATGTGTCGTTTCATTTCTACTAGCATCGATTCAGATTGATTTATTGATTGAAAGGGTTCCATACTTCCTGTACTTTGCATTACAGTTTTGGTTCCCTGTTTGGACTGAACATCGTCTGAATAAACGTTCATACATACATTGATATAGTCCGATTTCAAAGCATTTTTAAACTTTTTACACTTTACTTTGGTAGTAAACTGCACAGGCGTATTCAGGGTAAACAAAGTTTGCTGAGGAGGTAGGAAGAAAAACTCTGTCAAAAAATAAGGGAATCAAATGATTTATGTACTAAAATTTAGTTTCTGCTAGTCCTTTTAAATGTGTTTTTGAAGGCTAAGTTTCAAAATTTTGTTACCATGGCGATTTCAAAATTTTCATCCCTCTTTGCAAAATCCTGGACACGTCATTGGTAACTCTTTCGCTCACCAAATTCTACTGCAAATTTAGGAGTTTTTCTAGGATTTTTTGAAATTTTTAGGAGTTTTTAAGGGTATTTCTAATAGTGAACTGCCTTTCAAACCTGGCAACCCTGGAACATCGATTTTTACTGACACTGAGATAGATCCGCCTTTCTATTTAATTCTAGACTAGGCAACTTTTAGAAAGAAAAAGCAATCGCTTAAAGACTTCCGAAATATAGGTAAATAATCTAAATTACTATTCTCGAAATTGTACGGTACGGTAGGCACTCTAGTAGACTAATTGTTTCTTATCTAGCTACTGTAGCTTTCTCTAATTTTCTTTCTAATTGGTAGGTAAGGCAGGTAGCATTAATGAAAATTTCGAATCATCGATTTGGATTTAGTTCACTTGGATTCAAAACTGTCTGATCACGATTCCACCTACTGTAGGTCTGCAAAATTTGCTATGGTCTCAACTCAATTCTCAAACTGGATTTAGTTGCATCCAACAGCAATAGAAGAGACTAAGGTTAAGTTGTAAAGCCATACATACACTTACGTAGGTACTGTACGTACGTACTATGCAACATTAGAGCTTTACAGCTTAGTCTCACATCACAAAAGAACTGATCCACAAATCCTTACCTCTGATAGTTTTAGGACAGCCGATATAGAACAAGAGTATTTGATATGAGTATTTGATATGAGTATTTGATACTAGCGCTAACACCAATCTCAGATATTATGTGCCAATATTACCAATTTTTAAATTTTTCCTTTAGTTTACAATCAAACTAAGTCTTTCTCTCGAACGCGGAGCGAATATTCAGGTGTTTTACAGGTTCTCAATTTAGAGCTTTAAGGTTAGGATATGTAGTGTGTAATGAATATTACGTTTGGTATAGTTTTTTCTGCATCCTGCATTTCAGATATAAACGCAGCATGACTAGTTCAGATGCGACACGCAATTTCAGATTTTAAAGTTTGTGTAAAATCCAAAATAATTACTTTTTTGGCATCATTATTGTCCACCGTCATCACAGCCGGTTGCGGGCTGACAGCGGAGCCATTTGCGATGGGCGATAGCAATTCCTCAGGACCGCGCTGAAACAAAACTCAATTACTGCTCTGTCTACAAGCACAAACAACAACACCGAGAAGAACAAGAAGACTAGCTCAAATTACTAAAACTAAGTAAATAAAAAGGATGCATTTTGCAACTGTGCCCTTCCAGCTTCAGCAGTACTTTCATCGAAGTGGCAAGTGAATCATGAGGCAAGTAGAGGTGGTCGGCTTAGCGCAGGAACGGCGAGTACATGAATATTTCAGCAGACACACACAGACACACACACGTACAAGGCCCGAGCTAACAAGGCAGCCTGCGAAATCATCCAACACTCTCATCGCCACCTACATAAACGGTTGTGGCGGCGCCAGCCAGCTGTGAGCCAGCGATGAAACGGGGCTCTGCTCTGGAGAGAGCTTTTCAATTTGGCCCCAACATCTACTCAGTGCCTATTACGGGCCGCCAGCCCGCTATGTTTGCGCACATTAGCATGGATCAAATGACCACGGCGCTGGCCTGGCCCGTCCGATAAGAAGACGGCTGCCACCTAGCTAGTTGCCAATTAAACGCACAGCCTCTTGCCTAATGAAAATCATCCTAGATCAATAGGGCCCACGCTTTGTTGTTGGAACGGCTGTACCTGTTAGCTGCTGGCCGGGCCCATAGATTGGCAGTGGTTATTATGCGCGAGTTAGCGCTCTAATTAAGCGTCTAACGGCCAAAGCAATTGGCTCGCCTTCCTACCTTCTGCATGAAAGAACAGGTGCTTGCAATGCCCGCACCACTATTCATAGAGGAAACGGCAAACCACAAATTTCTGGCCAGATAGCACGGCCGGGCCGCTCACATCTGGTGGCCCGGCACAAAACACCGACACCAGCGGCAGCTTTTCATATGTTATTATATGGCGCACCAGACGGCTATGCCTGATTGCAGCTGACAAATTCGTCGGCTCGCAGGTGTGTCGGACACCTCTATTTAGCCGCTTTGATTCATCGACTGCGCCAGTCACAAATTAGACCGGTTGGTCGATTGCAATCAGCCTAATGAACGGCTTTGCTTGCATAAGAAGCACCCATTCACTCCTATTGCTTACACAAGCTGCTTACGCTGCACCTTTGCTACTGTAGCTGTGTGCACTGACACTTCACTACACGCTCTTGACCATCATAATTCCGTGCCATTAAGCTGGCAAATGGGCAACACACAAATACTGTAAGCCTTCTCTCTGATCGATGATAGGTGAGTGTAGCATTTAGCTAACAAGAAGATTAATTTATGCCTTAGATTTTGTGGTAAAGGTAGGAAGAAAATCTAAGTTGTATATGAAGAGTTAATTTTTTAATCTTGACCTCTATTTTGCTCGTACGGTACAGTACCACCTGAATTAAGCTCAATTACGGCAGCACCACTAAGTGCAAGGTTAAGTAGATACTGTACTTATGAAGAATCCTTGAATTCTGGTTCTGTAGTTAGGTAGGGGGCTTGGTTTGCGTTGATTCATAATTGCCCATTTAAGTCTAGACAGTTGTAGCTTAGTTTAGCTTACCAGAACAATCATCATATTGAAAGGGTGAGTCGAAGGGAGAGCAGTGCTGAGAGAGCTAGCAGAGGGCAGCAGGGTCGGAGGACAGAGGGTGCGGGAGGTCTGGGCGCTAATTCCTCGATGCAGTGGGTGGCGCCTGGATGGCTTGTGTCTCAACGCCGGACGCCAACGCCCGAGGAGATCGATAGTTTCATAATTTAGCCCACCTTAATGAGATATAAAACCAATGCAATGTGCCGTCTGAGCCCCCTCTGCTCACAACAGATTGGCACGTTCCAAACACGACCAGTGCTGCCTTCCGAACAACAAGGCCGATTCAATGCAGCGGAAAATCTAGCCAAAAACCTTGCGCAAAGCCGTGCCTAATCGGCATTTACCAGTGCTACCGTATGCACGCGCTGAAGCCACAACAGCTGCACTGAAACAGCGCTGGACTGGAGTGGCCCATGGCCGCTGGGACAATTTGCTGTGCACAACTTTTGACAGCTGCAAGTAAACACAGGCAGAGATAAGACAGCTGGGCTGGTCAGGTGGAAGAGTGGGTTGGGCAAAAACAACTTGAAAAGCTGTCCTGACAAGATTCAGGGAACAGGGAAGCAAGCCAGCCAGTAGAAAAAGACTGCCCTGTCTTGTTTTTGAGCTCATGAATAGTAAAGTGGTTCTTCCGAAAGTCGGCCAAGTAATGAGTCAATGTAGGTCTGGTCAGAAGTGTTGAAATACTATGATAAACAAAAATTTTAATTCAGAAACAAGTTTGTCTTTTTAACCATCTCTGAAACTTTTAGAATTAAAACTTAGTCACGGTCAGCTGAATAGTTGAATTCCTAAACCATGAAGGGCGTTGCATTTTAGGCTGTAGTAAAGCAGGTTGCTCAAGTTACTTGTACACTTTCTAATCCTGTAAGACTACTAAAGACAGCCTCTCATATTTGTATCTGAACACATAGCCCCTCATACTTGCTCACAGTGGCCTAGATTTCACTAGAATGTGCCACCCATTAAACTTGGCTGTAATAACTTTAAGTACAGCTCAAAAACCTTTCACTTCTTGAGAAAAGCACTAAAACGATTAGAGCCGTGCTTCAAAAAGTCCACCATCAAACAGACCGACCACTGCTGTCGGATTCAATTACTGGTACTAATTTTTATCTGATAAAACTGTCTTATCAGATGGAACTTACTTGCAAGAAGATAGGTTCGTGCTCCATGACAGTGGCGAGAGGGGAGAAGAATAAGGGAGGGCGTGAAAAAGGGTCCCAGTAGCGGAGCTGGCAGGACAGGGGGTGACAAAACAGCAGTGGGACAGGAGAGCACTTGTATGTAAGTACACAAAGCTTGGAGCGCAGAACGCATTGAAATGCGAGCCGTGTTACGGGGCCAGCGGACGACTCGAATTGAAAATGGTTTGTATTTGTGTTGCTGACTGATGCAAGCGCCACCTTAATGGAAGGTGGTCCCTAAACAAATTTACCTAGCACTGGCGCGTCGCAATTTGTATTCAAGCGGCACTTTAGCCCCATGTACCCACTGCATGCTTCCAGCCGTGAGCGCCAGATCAAGTTACACCGAGCAATAATAGAAAGTTAAAGTGCTCTGGCTGGTCCGCTCTGTTTTTCTCGGTCTGCGGGCAAAAACGCAATTTTCTCCTCATAATGCCCGTAATAAAAGCTGAATTACGTTACGGCCGGGGTGTGTTTGCCTGCCGTTGGACAACTAATTGCATTTCAGTGGTGGCAGGGGCGAGAAAATACCACGCAAGGTCGTTAAAAGAAAACAATTCACCTTCAATCGCAGCACTAATGTGTGCAAGACCTTCTGCAGTTCAGCGCTAGTCGCCATAACACACTGCGCATGGCCAGGCTGGCAGGCTCAAATCCGACTGACACCTGAGCCAAGCTGAGCTTTCATGGCCGGTGCAGAGATCAACGGTGTGCTACACCTATTTATACAGGAATGCCACCCGAACGGCAGCAATGATTCAGCCGAGCCAGCCAGCAATCAATCGGCCGCCACAAAAAGCCACTGTCTCGAGTTTGCCCAGCAAACAGTAAGCCGGCCGGTCGGTCGGTCGGCCCGAGCCAAGTAGTTGAGTGGAGCTGCAAGCAAGCTGCTAGCCAGCCAGTGCATGAAAAATGTTTGCCGTGTAAACTAAGAACCGGCCTGCGCCCACCCGCCGGCGCAAGTGTCAGTAGACGCCGTCGCAGCTCCAAGTGACCAGACACGGGCCGCTCGCAAAGGTGGGGGCTAATTTGATCGAGCCAAATGGATGAAGCTACATACGTAGCTGCGGCCAAATATGCGCCTCTAATGTAATCAAGGGATAATTGGAAATTGGAGAGCGCTACAAAAATGCTAGACTAGACTCACCGCAGTTTCCGAGCAGCAGTCAGTCATCTTAGGGGCGAGGGACAGTCAGTGAGCGAGAGAGGGAAGGGACAGAGAACCAGAGGCGGCCGGTAGCCAAAGTCTTCTGATCTGGAGTCAATAGATTTTCATCAAACTGATTGACTTTTAATTACGACCGTCAAATGGAGCCTCCGAGCTGTGAAAGCAACTGTTGCTCGGCGGTGACAATCGGCCACTAGTGCATTGCGGTGGACCGGCTTTTAACGCCACATTAGGCAGGTGAGAAGGTGACAAACACGCTAAATCTTTAATCAAGCTCTACCGGCGCCCAATCGCTGCTAATGACAGCTGAAAATTACATAATTAGAAGTGGAGCTATGTGACAAGTAGACGCACTGAAGGCAACCAGCCACTGATACAAATACAGCGACTGCGAGGAGTTTCAATTAGGGGCCGAGGAGCAGACAAACCCCCGGGGCAGGAGACCAATGGGTTCTTTGGGGCTTGGCCGACCAGAATAAATTTTCAATTAGCCAAATGAACTAGCTGCCAAAGCGCCCAGCTTGCCACAAGCAAATACAGCGCCGCTCAGGTGATCTTAACAGCGACTTTTGACAGCACAAACTTGTTGAGCTACTAGAACAGGCCACTACAGCGATGGCAAAGAGAATTGGATTTAGCGCAAATTAAGCGCAAACGCCACGGTCAAAACAAACTAAGGCTAATGAAGAACAGAGCGGAGCGACGGAGTCTGCGCCGGAATGGAGATTGCAGTTTGGAAGCTCGTAAAATGCAATTCAATTTGCAGCTCGATGCTGCTGCCACATCTGTTCGGGGTGATTTGGATTTTATTTTTATCCACCGCCACAAAACGCAAACATACCAAGCAGCAATAGTCATCGTAGGCTAGTGGGGGTTGATCAAAATGCAACAAAAATAATTTACAAGTGTATGTAGTTTTCGGTTAAATTACCGCTTTGAAAACAGTTCTTCCAAGATTACAAAAAATATTAAAGCCTATTTAGCCTTTCTTGTTTTAACTCATTCAAAATCAGTCTGGTCTTTTTAGAAAGCGAACAGTGATGATCTCAAGCTCTAAAATTTGGTTTTGTTTCTTCCTTTTGGTATCTGTCGTCTTGGTGTGGTGTTCGGGCATTTGTGTTCTCCTTGTGTATGTACTGTTTAGCGCCTGGTCGAAGTTTCGTAAGAATACAGCTTTGATTAATATGACGGCGGACAGAAAACCCGGGTCTTTTTGTGCTTTCGCTTCTAACACACCTTAGCACCTAAACTCTTGCCGAATAACAAAAAACTGTGGTTCACAGCATCTCAAACCAAGAACAAAGCGAAAACCGTTTCCTGTGACGGCGGTACAAATTAAGGGTTAGTTTTTCCGCAGAGTAGACTGAATTATGGGTCGGCGGGGATAAAAAGTCGAAGTCACCTTAAGGCCGAGCTGGAAGCGCCGTAGAGACAGGGTGCGGGTGGAAATGGTTGAGCTTTGAGAGCGCAACGAATCGGCGGAGGTGAGAAAAGGTCGGTGCAGACAAACTGGGACGCGTCAGGACATATGTCACTTAATTGCGCGACAAATCCATCGTGTCGCCTGTCAACTGAACTGGCAGAGCTCGACGCACGTCCGTCCGACCGTGTGTACACACAACAGCGGGGATTTATTGGCCGGCCGACGTAATATCAGGTTTGGTGGCGAATTTTACGGCCACCGGATTTCTGCTGCAAAACGACCCCTCTGCATTGCATGGGCCAGTCTTTATTTGTCGCCTGCTGACTGGTTTTGTAAGAGCACAAAAACACCAGCAACACTCTGCTGGCAAAAATGGCCAGCACGCCTCCCCTCCGACCTCTGCCTGTACAAACGTAGCTGCTGCCGAGGCAGAGGAACATGATTGGCTCTGGTTTTTAGAAGAGAAACCTGTTCTTCTGATCGGTTGATTTATGATATTGTTGAGACTGAAAAAAGTAGTACGCCAGATTGGATTTGGTTGACCGAGAACGCAACCTGCTTGGTTTTTCCAATTATTACTTCTAGCACCCGACCGACCGACCAGCACACGGCTATAGCGGAGGACCCAGAGTGTATGGCTTCCGGCGGAAACAATAGCGAGAAAAAATCGGTCAAACATAAGGGACACCAAGAATAGCCACTTCGAAAAGACCGTTTAACCCGAAACTGGGTCGTTTACCCGAAGTCATGCTTCGTTTACCCGAAGTCGTTCTTCGTTTACCCGAAGTCGTGCTTCGTTTACCCGAAGACGTTCTTCGTTTACCCGAAGTCGTTCTTCGTGAGCAAAAATGACCCAATTTTCCGAAGCTTCGGTTCGGGTTGAAAGGTTCGGTTGATTTTTTTTCCGAAGTATAAAAATGTCTTGGTTCAGGTGACCCGAGTCTATCTCTTACCCGCCCCACAGGACCCGATTTTGCTGCCGAAATTCCGAAGCAAGTTTGTGTTCATGTTAAGAGTAACCCGAATCTAGATTGTGTGGTGACCCGAATCATTTTCTGGGTTACCCGAACAATAGTTAGGGGTGACCCGAATAATTCTTTAAACTCAGCGAACCATCATTTGGGGCGAATTTATCTGTTTTTCTGTGACGATTACGCAACAATCTGTGCACATTTGCATTTGCTGTTTGTTTCTAGGTGCTATGCCTCCTTTCAGCTGGATTTCGGCGATCCCTGCCTCTGTTGGGCCACCCTACTTAATATAAAATCCTTCAAGCAAGCGGCAATCTGCTATGCAGCTTTTATGAAAAAATCAGACACGTACACTGTAGTTAGCAATACAAAAGAAACACGTAAAAGCCTAGTCAACGACAGCACTTTAATCTGCTATCAGATCTGTTCACAGCATGTTGTTTTGCAAACACAGAAACCATTCCAGTGCACTTAGGATTGTCATAAGAATTCCACATTGGTGTGGAAAGACCAGTCGCAAAAACCGGGGCACAGCCGTATCTGATACCCGTAGCACATAAAAGTGTGTCTTTCCTTTGAGCGTGAGCCATGCACTTTCCTCTAGTGCAAGGTACTAACCGGTGGTGTCGGTGGTGTCGGTCGGTGCTGTTTCAGCCGGAAGGAAATTAGCAGCCTAATTGGCGCCAAATTCGAATTTAAATTCGGGTGTGCAAAAACGAATTGGGTCTCAGATCGGGAAATGTATTCGGCCTTAGTTCGGTTGTGCAAAATCGGGTTCGGTTACACGAAGCATATTCTGGTTCAGCTTTTGTACTTCGGTTCTAGGGTAACCCGAAACCGCTATTCGGGTGACCCGATACTATACCTTACTCCCTACTACCTCTGACTATATAGCTTCAGGATGCATGGGTCAGTCACTTTGGGGGGGGAGCTCCCGAAACTGTTTCGTTTACCCGAAGTCATGCTTCGTTTACCCGAAGTCGTGTTTCGTTTACCCGAAGTCGTGCTTCGTTTACCCGAAGTCGTGCTTCGTTTACCCGAAGTCGTTCTTCGTACTCACGAAGCTACGCATATATGCGTACGGTCTTTTCGAAGTGGATAGATTATGTGCTAAAGTCTGTTCAAAAATGATTGGCGGTGTCAGCAAACGATTTTCTCGAAAACTTTCTTCGAGACCCCAACTTCTTTACGGGTGCCGCCCAGTTCGGTGCGGCCGTTTGGGTGTGGGCCGTTTGGGTGCGGCCGGTTCGGTGTGGGCCGGTTTGGTGTGTGTCCCGTTTCGGTGCAAGCCCGTTTCGGTGTGGGTCGATTGGGTGTGCGCCAGTTCGGTGCAGGTCGGTTCGGTTTGTTTGGCTTTGTGTTGCTCTACCACCTACCACTCAGACACTACCTGCATTTGCTTTGTAATTTCTTTTGCTCCAACAATGCTGTATTCTTTTGATCCTAAAGGCAAGGAGAGAGGAGTTCTTTGTACTGAAAATTTACTCTTCTTACTCAGAACTCAGTATTCAAATACACACGCTTTTTTATTCCGTTAGAACCACGAATACACTGATTTTAGAATGTTGATCGATGAACTTATAATGATGTTCTGCTACCTAGAGAGTTATGCGTACGGACTTTCAGTTAATTACTGTAGAGGCAGTAGGGTGACTAGCACCTGCTACGTCAGTTTTAAAAGTGGGAGCCGTGAAACTGCAGTGGCGAGTACCGGCGGCCGTACTAAGCTGGTCAATGTGATCCGGCCGACACAGACGGTTGCCCAGGATATTGATAGGAATGCTGATCAGTTTCACCGACCGATCAGTTCGTCAACTGGTTGACTCAATAAATGCACGACCAGTTTGTTAGCCATCCTAGATGCGAGAAAAAAGTCATAGTTTTTCTAAGTTTTATGACCTAAACAATCAGGAAATCTAATGTAACCAGAAAACTTTTCAGCGTTTAAGTGTAGCTTTACATAACTACCTATACTTGCACAAATTTGTATCAAACAGCACTACAAATATAATGCCTAATTGATGCCTTCCGGCATAAGCTATGCTGTCTCAGATCTATTGCGTGAGTGATTGACACCTCTCATTAGCCTCATAATTGGAACTAAACAGGTCACACTCAAAGCACCACACGGACCTGACGGAACTATGTCGCACCCAACCGACCCACGCCAAACCTACCCACACCGAACTGGCCCTGCACGGAAACGGGTCACGCACCCAACCGGCCCACACCGAACCGGCCGCACCAAAACGGCCCACACCCAAACGGCCACACCGAACTGTACCCTACCCCTTCTTTACATCAATCGATATAGCAAATTATCAGGGCTATAAGGTACAAATATAAAATGAAAGGTTCCAAGCTGTTTAGAATGTGTTTTTCAGAAAAACCATATTTTTGGGAAAATCAAGTTTTCATAGAAACGTCAAGTCCCAACAAGGACTCCATATTCTTATTCCTCATGCAGTTGCGAGTTTGCTAATACACACATGTTTGGGGATTCCTCTCTTCGTTTGGGAGAATGATATATTTTTCGAAAGGGTGTGCTGGTAAAAAATTGTCTGCGATCCATTTCACTATGGAAATTGCTCAGCCTTTTTCAAATTTGACCCAAACGGTATAAACGGCCTCAGAACCGGCTCGTATTCACTAGTCCAACTTAATTTTGGTCTGTAGAATCCATTTTTGCAGTCGCGTTGAAAAACGTTAGGCAATTTTCCATAGTGAACCGGATCCCAGACAATTTTTGACTTGCACACCTTTTCGAAAAACGCATTTTCTTCTAAACCAACTAAAGAATCCCAAAACATGTTTAGATCAGAAAACTCGCAACTACATGAGGAATAAGAATCTGGAGCCCGCTTTGCGATTTGACGTTTCTATAAAAAGTTGATTTTTCCCAAAAAAACGGTTTTCGTAAAAAAAAACATTCTAAACTGCCTGGAACCTTTGATTTGATATTCGCATCTTATAGCCGTGGTAATTTGCTATCGATTGATATAAAAAAAGTTGGGGTCTTGAAGAAAGTTTTCGAGAAAATCGTTTTTCTGCCACCGCCAGTCAGTTTTGAACAGACTTTCAAACTTAATTTTAAGATCAGAATGCCGTTTAAATGCGTTTTTGAAAGGTAATTGCATGCATTTAAAAAACCTTTCTTGCCCCCTTTGCAAAATGTACGTACGCCACTGACACATGTTGTTGATGAAACGCAGTAATGGAAAAATAAAACATGGATCGAAGGAAATTACAATAAATACATAGAATAAATATGTCATAAAAGGAATAAAACCAAATAAAACAGTTTTTTACACACAAATCGTTTATTTATTGCAGATTTTGTTGACTTTTCTGAAGTTTGGATAATTTGTATATTTGGTAGGGGCCCGCTACGGCCACGGTTTAATTTTTAAGCTGTGGGGCTAGGCACGATGCTCTACCTCAGTTCAGCGGTCCGCCGAGGCACAATTCAAACATACACCAGTACTATTAGCTTCAGAAAATTAGCCTTTATATTGTAGTTGCCCGCAAGTATCCGCTTCTTTCAAACAAACAAGATAGAGTGAGAGTAGAAGACACCAGACTACTGAATGATGTAACAAGTTCACCGTATCAACTGTCATTGTCTGCAGTTGCTCGAAAACAAGAGCAGTGATTAAACTTGAACACCTCATTTCCAACAGTGGTTGTATTGGGCAGCAAATACCGGCCGAACACCTCCAGCGTTTTTCTCACTTCTGTTTCGCCCAACAAATTACACATCAGTTCTAAAATACTCTCCCGTCAGAGAGTACAACAGAACAACAGACAGCTTGCATGTACAGACCTTGCACAGGAGGCTTCCTAGACGGATGACCTGATGGCACGGACATAAACACCAATTCGTCAGGCAGACTGACTGCCACTGAGCTATTTACATGTCCCGCTACGAGAACTACTTCGTATGGTTCACGTCCCTTTTGACCGAATGGTCTAACAGGTTGCCCGTGACGTGTCACCTAAACTACCTTTGTATTGTATGTGTGACAGGACAGCTGAAAGCAGAGAGCACCTTTAGCCAATAGAACCGAGCAAGAAGCGAGAAGTTCCAGGCAGGAAGCAAAGTAGATTGCAGAAATTCTTGTAGTCTATCGTTGTTTGTTACCCAAACAACTACCAGTCCGTTTGGAGAAAGCAGTTTTTCCAAGTCCAACTGGCATAAATCCTTATTAAACGTCCACTGGTAACTGAAATCGTATCAATAAATACGTACTTACATACATTGTATGTACTGTATGTATTGTAGCATCAGAGGTTTAAATACGAAGGTATTGCATGTAACATCAGAGGTTATGCACCAATTATTCCGGCTAGAGTTTTTTCGGAAAAATAACATCTCTATACGGTGTACCTTTTCTTACGCTTGACGGATTTGTTCTCCCACGGAGGATCCAACACAATCAAATCAAATCTACCCAAATCTAAAAAGCAATATGTTTTTTCTGCAAAATCATGAACGATATTATTACCAGTAGCTCGGTTGTTAAGCAATCGAAAATCACCCCAAACGAATTGACAGCCAGGCGGGACTATGTAAAAGTCCTCCTTACTCGCTTGTGTTTTGATTTGAACACAGCATGACTGGGTATTGCAGTTGAGTACGCATGGTTCGCAAACACAGCCATGGGTTGCTCTAAACAATAGAAATAGAAAAACCGTTGATTTTGAGGTTGCCGAAGTATTCTGTCGCTGGTGATCAGCAGCCTGAGCAGAAACTGCTAAGACTAGCACGTCTCAAAATCAGAGTCTGAAATTGTAAAAATTGGCCAGGTTTCCGGTCCGGACCTAGATGGTGGATAGGCAAACCCTCTGTTACACGTAGGGATGCAACCGAAGCTTTACCACCTTCTGTGCCTGTGCTTGGTTTGTTCGCATTTGAAAAGTTTTTAGACTCTTCTGAATTTCGTAATCTGTGAGCGTTTTAACCTCAGTTGTTTTATGTGACTTTTATTTGTTTTTACTTGTTTACGCCTTGTCCTACCCAGTGGCTGCTTTACAGCAGTGTCGGGTTTTAACTAGTGGACGATAAAGTTTCAAAGTTCGGTATTATTCGGTATGAACCGAATAATTCGGTTATTACAGTCAGGCACTTAACGCCGTTTATGGTACCGACACCATATAAGGTGCCGGTACCATATATGGTACCACCACTCCACTTATTCGAAGAGGTACCATATTTAGTGCCGGTACCATATATGGTACCACCACGCTCGGGGACTGTGGTGGTACCATATATGGTACCTGATAAATCTGTCGGTTGGTTGGTAGATTTGTTGTTGTCCTCTTCGTTGTATGGCTTGCTGCTGTACTAGTTGGCTGCGCGGATGCGGTGGCTCTTCAAGCTAGCACACAGTCTTTATCCATACCAACGGCTACAACAACAAACTCGGCCGGACAGACTTATTATACACACTCTGTAGAGAGAGCAATGGGACCGACCGCACACCAGCGTACATGGGAGAGAAGAGTGAATAGTGTAGGTACGGCTCGGTATGCACTCGGCCTGGCCTCTTTGTCTCTTTGTTCGCTGCCACATCCGTTCCCAGCCACTTGACCTGGTTGGCGCCAACAGACACAAAGCACACATGAAACTAGCGCGGCAATTACACATACAGACGCGTCCGGCCGACAGCATACACACAAGACCCAAACACATCAACTACCCTTTTCTTTTTTAGAGTGGATCTTCTATGTGTAGTCCCAGTCTCCATAGCGATCGACGGGTCTTCGCTCTCTGAGGGGGTAGCGCCGCTCTGCTAGCTGATGCTCTTCCTCGCCCTCTCTTTGGCCTGTCTCCAACTCGACCACTTCTGAGCTCACTGGGTCGTCTGGCACGCGCTGCATGTTCCTGGCATTCCACAGCTGACCATCTGACAGTCTGTAGTTGTATTTGCCCAGGACTGCGGTTACTGTGTAGCACTTGTGAGACCATGGCGACTGTCCCTTGGGAGTGTGGCTCCTTTTGACGCGAACACGTTGTCCTTTGTAGTAGGTCTGAAGCCAGGGCGGCTTCCGCGATCGTGTTTTGTTAGCAACATTTTTGTCGCCTTTGTCCAACGTCCCTCCCCTTTCCCCCGATTGGGGCGGGGCTGGCGGCAAGTCTCGAAAGCAAGCCGTGGCTGACGCTTGAACATCTTCTCGGCAGGACTCTGTTCCTCACTACCTCGAGCGGTCGCTCGAAAGTGGCACAGGGTCTGCGTCAGTCCTTCTTCCCACTCCTGGGTTCCAACGAAGGTCTGAACATGATGCTTGAGGTATCTGTTGAACACCTCCACGAACGCATTCTGCTGAGGTGTGTAGACTGGAGCTTTCTGGTGGAAGATGTCTCGCTCCTGCAGAAATTCTTCGAATTCCAGGCTCACAAACTGTGGACCGTTGTCTGTGAGAATTCTGGCAGGATTGCCATAGCGAGCGAACACCTGCTTTAACCACCGAATGATTGTCTTGGATGACGTATCACTTGTACACAGAATCTCTGGGTACTTGGAGTAGTTGTCCAGTAACACAACGATGTACTTCTTGTGGGCTGGAGCTGTCTCGAATGGACCGGTGATGTCCATTGACAATTCCACCCACGGTTCGTCTGGGGTGAACAGATGCTCTCCGTGTGTGGGCACCTTGGGCTGCGACTTGGCGGAGTTGAGGCAGGCACTGCACTGACGCACGAATTCTTCGCTCTCAGTAGCCATTCCCGGCCACCAATAGCATTCACGGAGTTTGCGTTTGTAGCGGACGATTCCTGGATGTCCCTCGTGGGCTTTGCTGAGTAGTTCACGCCGGAGGGGACCCGGCACAACGATCTGGCTGTTGTTCCGCAACACCAGCCCTGTGCGGTCCTCAACCGATAGCTCATCTTTCACCGTATGGTACGGCAAGTTGCGCAGCTGGCTGGGCAATTTGGCTCTGGGCGGCCAACCCTCCAGGCAGTACTGCTTGACTTGGCTCAGCACTGGGTCGTCCTTCATGGCTTTGGCGATTCTCCGGTCTGAGAACCCCAATTCTCTGACGCAACGGATCGCGCCACTCGATGCAGAGTCGGTCTGCAGTCGAGACAACACGTCTGCCATGTAGTTGTTGCCACCGGCCAGGTACTGTACCTCGTAGTCGAATACGTTGAGTTGATGCACCCAACGTTCGAATTTCTGCGATTTCCTCTGGTTTGCCTGCCGGTGCAACAGAGCTTGCAGCGCTTGGTGGTCGGTCCGTAGCGTGAAGTGTCTGCCGAGCAAGTATTTCTCCCAATACTCGCAGAAAAACATCGCCGCATAGGCCTCCTTCTCGGTGGTGTCCCACTTCCGTTTGGTTCCATCCAAAGTGTGGTGCCCAAACGCGACTGGGAATTCCTGGCCGTAGTGCACTTGTGACAGCATCCCACCAATGCCATAACCGGACGCATCGGTAGTGACAAAGGTCTGCCTTAGGGGATGAAACATCTTCAAATGCAGTCCCTTCGGTCCGCAGAGCAACGTTTTCACTTGTTCGAACGCCTCCTGAGTCTCCCGACCCCACACGAACTTCGTGTTAGCCCGTGTGAGTGCTCGAATCGGTTCCAGCTTGTCGCACAGTGAGGGCACGAACTTGCTCAAGTAGTTGACTGCGCCCAGGAAACTCTGCACATCCTTGATGTTTTTGGGTGGTGTCATCTGCCGCAGGCTCTCCAGCTTGTCTGGATCCGGCTTGACACAACCTTTGCAGATTACATGGCCCAGGAACTTGACTGACGATTGAGCGATGACACACTTCTGCAGGTTGAGATGGAGGTTCCGCTCATTTAACCGTTGTAGCACCTGCTTCAAGCTGTTGTCATGCTCCAGCCGGTTTGCCCCATACACCAAAATGTCGTTGATGTAGGGCTGGCACCCTGGCACACCTTCTAGCGTTTCGTGTACCAGTTTCTGGAACACTGCTGCACTGTCCTTCAAGCCCATGGGCAGCTTCTTGTAAGCGTAGTAGCCCCATGGCGTGGCAGTTGTTGTCAGCAGCTGGCTGTCCTCATCCAACTCCGCGTTGAAGTACCCCTTCAGTAGGTCGATTTTGCTGAAGACTTCTGCCTTACTGAGTCTGTTGTACAGCAAATCGTGGATGTTAGGCAGCGGGTACAGCACAGGATCGATGTCTTTGTTGAGCGGGCTCAGGTCACTGGTTATTCTGACCGAGCTGGGGTCGTCCGGCTTCTCGACAACGACCATGCCGTGGACTCGATCGGCATGCTCAACTTTTTCCCAGATGCCTTGGCGCTCCATCAGCTCGACGGCTTCTTTGGCTCTCTGCTCATAGCGCACTGGAATCGATCGTACAGGCTGCTTAGGTGGCGCCGTTGCGCCTGGCTTGAGCCGAATTCGGTGCTTAAAATCTGGATAAGTGCCGACTTCCTTCTTCGTCAGGTCGGGCATCTCTGTCAACAGTGACAGCAACCCTGCTGTCTTCCAAGTCTCCAGCGCGGTTCGCTGTGAGTCTTGGTGGCCAGTTTCCGGCGGACAACTGGCTGTAGCTGCTCCCGGTTCAGGTTGTTGCACAGCTGCGCATCTGGGTTTCTCCTGGATGGTGGTGCGATTCGAATCCACATCGATGTGCACCCCTCCCAGTGCACGCAGCGCGTCCATGCCCAGTGTATTGTTGCATCGATTTCCAAACACATGCACTGGCACGGCCGCCGATCGTCCTTGTAACGAAAGCTGCGCCCTCAATTGTCCTCGGGTAGCGATGACAGAGCTGTCGAAATTCGTGAGCCGACCGGCTGGCTTGACAGGGGCCTGTCCAAAGCACTTACGCCATGTAGACTCCGTGATTCCCGTGACATCTGAGCCGGTGTCGACCAACATCCGCAGTACGTGGCCCGATTGGCCCTTGTCTGGTGTGAGCAACACCTGACAGTGTACCGAACGTTGTAGACTTCTGACTGAGGCTCGTCCTCCTTTGGTGACGTCCCTCACGCGAATGGCTCGATTCCTCTGGTCGGGTGGGCCCGATCGGCACTTTTGCGCAAAGTGGCCGACTTTGCCGCAATTGTGGCACTGCTGTCCTTTCGCTGGACACGATTCGGCTTTGGCTCTGTGGCCACGTCTGCCACAAGCCATGCAGGTTTCTGCTGCAGTTGACTTCTTCTCTGCTGGTGGTTTGTGGTCCTTGTTAGGCGCAGAGGCAGGCGGCTTGCCCCCTCGCTGCACCTTCTTACTGGAACGTTGAGTCCATCGTTGACTGGCCGCCCCGATCTGCGCAGGTCGACTTCCCGTCAGTTTGGCAGCATCCTGGCGCGCCGTCTCGTCGCTTGTGCGATTTCAGCGAACCGGTCGAGGTTGACTTGTCTCTCAGCCAATAACTTCTCCTGCGTCTCACGGCAACTCATACCTTTGACCAACTGTATGGCCAACAGGTATTCGGTCAGGTCTGCTTCGGTGATCACGCCTTCGTTGACCGGGAAACTGCACTGCTGGATAGGCAGCCGCAATTCCCGGAGGTAGTCAGCGACAGGCTCTCCGGAATGTTGTGATCGTTGCAGAAAATCGAAGTGAGCTCTGACCACGTTGGCAGGGCGGTGAAAAACACGTCTGGCCGCCGCTAGCAGGTCTGCGTAGGGAGTAGCCGGGTTGCTAAACTCCCGCTGGCTAGCCAGTTGCGACAATGCCGCCGCACCGATGTAGGAGAACAGGAACTTCT
This sequence comes from Sabatieria punctata, assembly GCA_030248155.1. NCBI lineage: Eukaryota > Metazoa > Nematoda > Chromadorea > Araeolaimida > Comesomatidae > Sabatieria > Sabatieria punctata. The sequence goes on along the minus strand of JASANB010005969.1, from coordinate 216,829 downwards.
TCTTTTCCTGATCAGGGAGCTTGCCGTCAGCAGGGCGGGTGGCGTCAACACTGTCTACGAATGCAGTGAAGAGCACTTCCCACAAGGGCCATGACAACACAGGCGACTCGCCCGGTCGTGCCCAGTAGCGGTCTGGCGCAGGCAGGTACAGCTTGGTTCCCTGCTGTGCCATGTACGTAGCTGTCGTTGTTGTTTCGAAAAGAACCGGCACGGTACGCACTTAGCCGGCGTCGTTGCGTTTGACACCGGTGCTAACGCTGCGAATCCTCCTCCGGTAGGAACGGTAGACACGAAGAATTGGGCGGTAACGTGTGTAGGCAGGTCGTAGAAGGAAGACCGGCACTGCCACACGTACAGCCGATGCAGGCGTCTCCTCCTCCGACAGGAATGAAGTAGGCGCGGGCAGACGTCTCCTCCTCCAGCAGGGAGGAAGCAAGTAGGCCGCGCACCGGAACGTAGAAAACAGCAACGACTCAACGACCCGACTTGGCTCTCGTGCCGCGATACCGGCTAGCCGTCGTCTGGAAAGTCGTGAGTAGGAACAGCGTAGTACTAGGCGGCGATATGTACCGGCCGGTACACTATCACCGTCCTCGATAGCTGAGAGTTGCTCCCCGTCGGTAGTGGCTGGCTCGCGTTGGTTTCGATCCAAACCGTCGTCGCCACTAATATATCTGTCGGTGGTTGGTAGATTTGTTGTTGTCCTCTTCGTTGTATGGCTTGCTGCTGTACTAGTTGGCTGCGCGGATGCGGTGGTTCTTCAAGCTAGCACACAGTCTTTATCCATACCAACGGCTACAACAACAAACTCGGCCGGACAGACTTATTATACACACTCTGTAGAGAGAGCAATGGGACCGACCGCACACCAGCGTACATGGGAGAGAAGAGTGAATAGTGTAGGTACGGCTCGGTATGCACTCGGCCTGGCCTCTTTGTCTCTTTGTTCGCTGCCACATCCGTTCCCAGCCACTTGACCTGGTTGGCGCCAACAGACACAAAGCACACATGAAACTAGCGCGGCAATTACACATACAGACGCGTCCGGCCGACAGCATACACACAAGACCCAAACACATCAGTACCCCTACCTTCGAGCACTGTGGTGGTACCATATATGGTACCCCTACCTTCGAGCACTGTGGTGGTACCATATATGGTGCCGGTACCATATATGGTACCCCTACCTTCGAGCACTGTGGTGGTACCATATATGGTGCCGGTACCATATATGGTACCCCTACCTTCGAGCACTGTGGTGGTACCATATATGGTACCCCTACCTTCGAGCACTGTGGTGGTACCATATATGGTGCCGGTACCATATATGGTACCCCTACCTTCGAGCACTGTGGTGGTACCATATATGGTGCCGGCACCATATATGGTTCCCCTACCTTCTAGCACAGTGGTGGTACCATATATGGTGCCGGTACCATATATGGTACCCCTACCTTCGAGCACTGTGGTGGTACCATATATGGTGCCGGCACCATATATGGTACCCCTACCTTCGAGCACTGTGGTGGTACCATATATGGTGCCGGTACCATATATGGTGGCGGTACCATATATGGTACCCCTACTACCTTGAGGCCAATTTCGCACTTGATTTTCTGTCATTAAACTCAATTTTCTCGTAAACGCAAGCTGATAGGCAAACGTTCCACTAACCAAAATGTACATAGAGCAATGATAACTCTACGAAATTCTGCAAAATAATATGCCACTATAGGGGTTGCAAAAGAGTTACAGCGCCAAAACTGGCTGAAGAGTATTTTAAGAACCCGAATTTTAAATGAAAGAAAGGTGAAAAAGTTAGGCATGGGCATGGGTGGTGGGTACATGCATTCGATCAGCCGAATCTGTTTTTTTCGTAAGACAATGTAAGAGGCCAACCATAAACTACAAAGTTCAGAGAAGGGTTGGGAAGTTGGTCGAGCGCCGGAAAAGATCGCAGGGTTGTGAGTTGGAATCGAAAAGAAAACATCTCCAAAAACGTTCAAAATCAAGTGCGAAATTGGCCTCAAGAAGATAGGGGTACCATATATGGTACCGGCACCTTATATGGTACCGGCACCATATGGTACCACCACAGTGCTCGAAGGTAGGGGTACCATATATGGTGCCACCACAGTCCCCGAGCGTGGTGGTACCATATATGGTACCGGCACTAAATATGGTACCTCTTCGAATAAGTGGAGTGGTGGTACCATATATGGTGCCACCACAGGCCCCGAACGTAGTGGTACCATATATGGTACCACAACCCTCGGTACCGGTACCATATATGGTACCGGCACCTTATATGGTGTCGGTACCATAAACGGCGTTAAGTGCCTGACTGTATTAGTGCTATTCGAATTCGATATTCTTCAAGCCGAATAATACCGAATGTTGTAAAACCGTTAAAATTGCACTGTTTTGCTTAATTTTCTGCAGAAATCACCGAGATTTTTCTCCTTTTACATCTCTCTGTTCATTTACTATGCAAAATAATTGGCAAACAACGACTATTCATCGAAGAGTTAACTAACTTCAACTTTATAATAAACAACAACATTTCGGCCTTTTCCAGTTCACAGTAGACAGTTTTAGGCATGGATTAATCTATAGCATTCAAGCAATACGTCACTCTACAGCTTTTTTTAGCAAAACAAAAAGTTTATCAAAAACAAAAAATATTAGTTTAGGGGGCGTGCAAAAATTACGTAATGGTGTTTTTGCCCATTTTCGGACCCCCCCTCCCCCCTGATAATCGCCCGTAATAATTTCCTGACCCCCCTCCCCTAATTACGTAATAATTTGGCTACCCCCCCCCCCCCCGAAATTTCAATTTTTTGAAGAGTTAGAGCCGAAAATTTTCCGTTCAATTCTAAGTAAAATGACGTTCTTATTAAAATAGCATCTGTATACAGTAACAATTGATAGTTATCTTAGTTTTCTTTATTGATGAGCTACAACTACGTACATGTACGTATAGTCCATAGATAGAAGCCATCATTGGATGGCGTTTTGTTACTGACGGGGTGACGGATTGTATTGGAAGTGTTTTAAAACTGGGTTTTAGGGCTGCTTCAATATTGCTTGACTGATAATCGATAGTCATAAACCAGAGTTCGTGCGGGACCCGAAAGGTCAGGGAATTTGGTGTCCAGTCAGGGAAAAAATTGATAGCAGTAGAATCCTCTCTCGCCCAAAGGGCCCTGTCAGAGCTTTACACACCACCCTTTTGAAAATGGGACTTCTGACTTTCCACAACTACATACTACAGCTTAACAGAATGCCGGCTAAATGCGTTTTTCAGAGCAAATTTTTAAAAATTCTGAGCCTTGTTAGAATGTTGTCACTCTGATTGGTCGGGGAAATTTGACTTTGTTCAGCGAATTTTGCTCGGAAAAATCCGCACGAACCCTGTAAAAGATCGAGTCGATAAGTGTTATACCCTTATATACTCTTAATAAGATATCAAAGGTCACTCTTGCCATTTAGCATTTGAAAAATTGGAAAGCCCTGACGTAAACGGTAGCTACCTTCTCTAATCTAAACGTTCATCTAAGTGAAATCGAGAAAATTTAAGCCCAATGGCTTCAAATCGAGACTACAAGTACATGTACTACACATCAAAACAATTAAAATTATGGCCACTTTAGTGATTTCTGCACTTTAAAAAATTACGTAATGAAGTCGCCAACCCCCCTCCCCCCACCGTAATGAATAGTAATCTTTTGGCGAACCCCCCTCCCCCCTCATGCCACCTTTGCACGCCCCCTTAGACAGTATATTTTTGCAATTGCAGTGCGAATCATCAATATTCGGTATTATTCGTCGGTCCGAAAATCCGCTTCGGTATTCTGTATTTTTGTATTCGGTTGCATCCCTAGTTACATGTACTAATATTTGTACAGTATACAAATGTATGTATAAACAGAAAACAGACAGACTCCAAACTTCTCCATTGGTGCAAATCAGTTGAAGAGGCCAGCTGGCTCAAGTCAGCCGTTTTTTGGTCACATAACCGGGCACACTCTCTTGCTTCTTTGTTGTTGCTGCAGGTTTCCGGTTGCTGACTTTGCGAGAAAAACGCTTGCACTTCCGGGTTTTGTTTGAATTGCTGGTAAACCGCACCTATCTTGTTCGATACCTCACACTTCTCGGTTGCCGTTCGTTTTCTCTAGATTTAGACTTTACTTTATGTACCATACATTTTACATTTAACAACAGATCCGGACCTGAGAGGCATATTGGGCCTGAAAGGTCCGGAGAGGACTTGAGGTCGTCTCGGGGTACAAAAAACGTCCGAAAATTGCCTATTTTTACGAAACTTTTTTCGGCGAGGGGTTTTATGGCTTAGAAAGCCTCCAGAAGCCACAGAAATCAATCTGGCAACTACGGCACTAAGCACCCTTCATCCAAGCAACTACACACCAACATACATGGGCCGAGGGTAAGGGGGTATACCCCTCCCCGTCAGCCGGCCATACCCCCTCCCCGACCTCCTCCCTTCCGGAGGGAGAAAATTTTCGCTTATTTAAGGCAAAATAAGCCTTTCGGCATTTTTCGGCGACCCCCCCCCCGAGGTCTCCAGACCCGCTCTGGATTTTTTCCGGCCCATGTATGCACACCAAACCCGAAATTTTCGTAAATTTGCATCGAAAATTTCGTTTTTTGACAAAATCTGTGTTGGAAATCCGGTTTTTTGGGGCAGTTTTTGTGTTTTTGTCAAAAACTCAACTTTAACTAACTGTAACTACAGGGTGTCCCAAAAAATGACAACGTTTCTTTTTGCTGCCATTTTCGCAAATTTTGACCAAGTTGTCTGAAATTTGAAACATAAGTGCCAAAAAAGTGGGTATTTTATGTGTTAAAGTTTGGTGCATCAGGATTGACCCAGTCCTGAGAAATTCAACAATATATAAAATTGAGAAATTTCAATTAAATGTAGAAACAGCATCTAAAATGGAAACTTTTCTTTTTGCTGTATCTTCTTTAATTTTGGTCGGAATTGGATGAAACTTTGAACATATGCGCAGAATAACGGGTTGATTTGTAGATCAAACGTTGGCCAATGAACCGAGCCCAGCTCTTGACATAACAAATCCCGATCACAATACAACGATAACATTGATTTTCGCGCTCCTTAGCTGCAATGAAGCTCCTGTAAGCGTAATTCAGTCTGTCACCCCAAACATGCCAAGAAATGTTTATGATGCTTATGGGAAACGGTTGCAGCAGTGTATTGACTGAAACGGAGGTCATCTGGATGGTGTTCTTATTCCTTTAGTTCTCATAGTTTGCACATTCTTCATTTTGCTGTAGTAAAAACGCTGATTTTCTTTAGTTTCCAAGTACTAGCGATATGGACTGATAATGCCAGAACTTTTGACCTACAAAATATCTGCGCATATATTCAAAATTTTATCCAATTCCGACCAAAATTAATGAAGATACAGCAAAAAGAAAAGTTTGCATTTTTGATGCTGTTTCTACATTTAGTTGAAATTTCTCAATTTTATATATTGTTGAATTTCTCAGGATTGGGTCACTACTTATGCACCAAACTTTAACACATAAAATTCCCACTTTTTTGGCACTTACAATATGTCTCAAATTTCAGACAATTAGTCAAATTTGCGAAAATGGCAGCAAAAAGAAATGTTGTCATTTTTTGGGACACCCTGTATAAAGTTTTGAATTTTTAGTGAATTTTTATAATTTTCCGCCAAAACATTCAAATTTCCCGCCAAAATTTGAATTTCGCGCCGAAACTTTGAGCATTTCGCCAGGCAACTATGCATGTCTGTCCTCTCTGAGCTGCGGACCATCACATGTACAGTATGGCTGGGGTACATGGGATTCTGTCTGCCAGGTATGTACATACATTATTATCGCAAAATATGCAGTTTTAAGCAGCCAAATTGCGTTTAACGGCAGCGGAAAGGCTACGTTCGATTACCACAAGGTAGTTTGAGCTAACCGTTGATTATTTCTGTGGCAGCTTGTCATTGGAACCTCTATTAATTAGAATATACTGTATATTTCTAGGTGGGGTTCGGGGTAAAGGAGGTTTGGCCTTTCCAGCTGTAGGGAACAGCCAAACGTTCCATACGTACGTACAGTATTACCGTATTTGCTCTAATAAACCGACTCCCTCCAATAAACCGCCATCCTCTATTAAACCGACACCCTAGCGATATGTTGAAAACATATACTGACAGGTCGGTCTATCAGAATCTGTTTTCAGGCAATTTTTCATAATCAGCATCTATAATAACAGTTGTTGAGCATAATAAGACTGTTTTAACAAAATTTACGACAAACTGGTCAAGAAAAGAAGGTATTTGACCAAGAATACATGCATAACATGGCTGAAAATCTAGTTTAAAAGCTGCGAAAAGCGTGAAATTAATGGTTAGACATGGTACGAAACAATAAACTGACATCCTCCAATAGACCGACAGTGTAGACCAGTCGAAAAAAAATCGACTGTACGTGGGCAACTGTCTTCTGGCTGAGTGTTGTCTGTCTCTGGTTTTAGTCTGATTTTTCGACAAAACTGTTAATCACGTTTGCAGACTGAAACTCACGGTTTTAGCCCCAATTTTTGAGGTTGTAACCCATTTTAATCATATTTTTTTATCTTTCAGCACAAAATGCGTTTTATACGAATAACCGCCCATGGCCGTATATTTGCTAAGGCATTCCAGGTCCAGGGCCCAATATTTGGGGGCGACTACACGGAAAAACCCGGTACAATGTATATCCCTTTAAAATCGACATACCTTTCTTTTTGCTGGTCGATCGTTATACTGGGACGTTTTAATCGCAGCATACTCGCTATCCATTCTAAATGGTTCCCAAACTTCGTATGCGGACCGGTCTGGTGAAAGACTGAAGAATATCTTGTAAGGGGTAGAAAAAGGAAAAATATCAGTGCTCTTCTCACCCTAATGGCTTGAAAATTTTTGTCAAGTATTTCAGTTCATCTAGCAAAATGAACTCCACATTTTCACTTTTAAATACAACGGCCATTTTAGGAAAATCTCACTACAAACAAACAGTGTACTTATAAACGGCTAATATTATCAAAAATACAGACAATATCCAGCGCGAATTAAAACGCAGTATTAAAATTTTAATTAATTCAACACTGAGTTAAATCAGTTTATCAGATTTTGTGATGAGTAGCAAATCTCAGAAGGAAAACTCACAAGGCAGGAAATCAAAGGAATCACAAAAGTCGTTGATAAAACCAGAATCACAGAGGGATTTAAAAGAAAATTAGACACAGTATTTTTGATCGTGTTACATGAAAATTTTGCGCTTTCTTCACTCAAACACCACAGAAAAAAAATGTTGATAACAAAACAAATAGTTGAACGGAAAGCCAGCTAAAGCACCGTCAAGAACGACCATATACACCCATACGGTTTTCAATATCACCACTCAAAAGTACATACGTAAACTGAGTAAACCTGTGAGACATTATTCCAAAATATTTAATTAGTTGCAAGATGGCAAAGGTAAACAGACTAACACGACCCAATAAAAAAGGGCATAAAACGGATTGTTGATGTTCACAGAGGGGAACTTAATACACGTACATACTAAAAAACAAAAATCGGTCTCCCAGACAGACATGGGCAAACAGGGACTGAGGGATGACCTCTGCCCGTCAGGACGACTCTAACCTCAGGAATTTTTGGAAGAATTTTTTGAAGAAAAGCTGTATTTAAGTGTAACTGATGCAACGAAAAATAAGCCAAAAAATTCATTTTTGGCCATGACCCCGCAGTGTTTCCGATGTCTGCTGCCAGGTATCAACCAGTACCCTTCTAAACTACCAAAAAGTTTAAATGATTCGTTTTTTCTTTGGACACTCAGTCAGTAGAATTATGGATGACTTGTAGTATAGATTAGACTCTACACAGTTGATTCAGGTGGTTACAACAGCACAAGCCACATAAACAGCAACACCAAGACACACAAAACCGGTTTTCACAAGAGCCACCCTCGAACCCTGATTATCATGACCAAACTCTGCTCCTAACATTTCAACACAGGCTACATGTACAAAGGTACCGGCAGCCAGACCCTCCAGTACAAATCTCACCCCCACAGTCAGCGGGCTATCCTGTTTGGGTATTATGAAGCCCAGACACATACCAATCGGAATGCTAACACTGAGCACAACGATGCTAAAGAAGCCCGAACTGCACGGTGCACGCTGGGCGGCCAAAGCCAGCCCAAAGGACAGTGCACAGAGCACTTCATGCAAAATGACTCCCAGATACAACTTCATAAACTGCTGCTTTTCGGTCTGCAGTCCCAGCGCCAGACCCTCCATCAAACTGTGTGCGGTCAAACCAAACAAAAGCGCCAACGACCGGAAGCTGAGCTGATTGGTCGAATGTAGTATGGCGTGATGCGAATGGCCGTGCCCATTGGCCAGCGACACTTCCTCCTCCCCCGACAGCAGCGCCCCGTCGGCCACTAGCGGCAACTCTTCAATTTCCGGGTTCTTCTGCTTCCTTCTAATTTGCGGCGGGTGCTTGTGACAGACCGAGACTAATTGCTCGGTGATTAGCATGAGCAGGAAGCCAAGAACGAGCACGAGTTCGGTTTGAGGGAAATTGGAGAGATTTGTGAGGAAGGAGGGCGTGGAGGAAGCGTTGGATCGGTCGATCCACAGCTGCAGTTGGCTCTCATGCTTGCGAACGTGCGGCACCAGACCCAGGAAGCAGGTGCAGATGAAGATACCCGTAGCGAAACAGTTGCAGAGAGAGAGCAAGTTGAGTCTACGAGAGGGGGCTTTAGGCAGTTCGTTGTTTCGCCGTCGGAATGCACAGAAGGGCAATAGAGCTGAGGTTATCAGTGAAGAGAAGAGAACTATGGAGGACGTGAACTGCAGCACTCCCAAATGCATTTGGCCCTGCAAGTGAAAAATCTGTAGCTCAACTAAGGTCGGTCGGTTCATAAGGAAATCCATCATAGGTCTTTAACATACACAAAACAAGCTATTCTCAGCCAATCTACATCTAATTTAACAGTCAAGCACCTAACGCCGTTTATGGTAATGGCACCATATTTGGCACCGGTACGTAGGCTATTTTCACCATATGGTACCGTCACCATTTATACTACCACACATTCGGGGACCGTGGTGGTACTAAAGGTTTTTTGGGTTATTTTTCGTTAAAATAGGTTAAAATAAGTTATTCTGAACTCATTTCACACCTACTCTAGGCATACTTTTATCATACCTTTCTATACAAAATTCTTTCAAAAAATTCCTGAGGAGTAGCGGTTGGCTGAGGGGGTAGGTCAGAGCCTGAGGGGGGTCAATCCCCTCAGCCCCCTTTTGCCCATGTCGGACCGTCATCGTAATGGTACCCCACGTTCGGCCACTGTGGTGGTACCATAATATATACTACCCTACCTTGGCATTGGCGCCTGTACCGGTACCACATATGGTACCACCACGTTCAAATTTCGTACCATGTATGCTATCAGGGCTGTTAGGTCGGTTTGGGCATAAATAACCATATATCATACAGGGCTGTTTGTTTTCCGGAAAAAACTCAAGCCGGATTTTTTCCGTTTTTCGCTTTCTTTCCAAAAGTTGTTTTCCAAGATGACAGAAAAAAATTTAACAATCGCTTTTTATTGCAGAATTCAACGAAATAGCGTGAGTTTTATTACAAAATGCTCTAATTTAATCTTTTAGAGTAGTAATTTGATTTTAAAACAACAAAAAAACAATAATATAACTTGCCTGAAAATGGTACCGGTATTTTTTGCCAAAAACAGCTAAGTTATGCCATGGAAATGCTTGTAAGGCTTCTATTAACGTAAATTCAAAGTATTTGATGCGAATTTAACCAGTTGTTATGCCTATTTCCTTTAAAACTTGCTTGAGTTTTTTCCGCATTTTAGTTTTTTTCCGACTCCCTAGGAAAAAACCTTGTTTAAAAAAAAACGAAAAAAACCGACCCAACAGCCCTGATAGCATACATGGTACGAAATTTGAACAGAAAAGCTATGAAAGCAAGAAAAAGATTGCGTGTTGTAAACAGTATCGCTGTTTTATGCGGCCTTCAAAGGTCAAATAATCATAACAAGCGATCGAAAGTGCTGCTGGCATGTCACCATTATTTAGCTACACGGAACGGTACCAGCACTTACTTATACGAGCTGGTGGTGCCAGACACTTAAACCGTATACCATCTTAGGGCATAAAAGCCGAACCATGTGGTCCGGGTACCATACAAACCAGAAATCCATGACCGAACAGCACACCCATCATACATGTACTAGGGGGGTTGGGGGTTACCCCCCCCCCGAAACAGGTTAAGGGACACCCCCCCCCCCCCGACCCAAAAATACAGGTACTAGTAGCGGCTCCCAGTACTAACAAACTGGCTCAGAAATGATTAATTTTAGCTTAAAATTCGCTTGAAAAGCCTTTGAAAACCGAATTTGGCGTTTCCACTGCTGATATTTAAGAGAAATCGGTGTTTTTGTAAGCCATTTTTGTCATTTTTTGCTTGTTTTTAGCTCGAAAACGCTATTTGGCAGCTTAAAATAGAGCTTTTTAGCGTCCTTACGAAACAAAACGTGCTAAAAACGCATTTCCAGGCGTTTTGGAGCTTTTTGAAAGTTGGGACCCCCTCTGGGCGAACTCACTATGGAATGCAGCCAATGTTTTAAAAGCGATTTCAATTTCAATCGCACCTGTACAAAGCGCTTAGGATTGCAGGCTTCAATCTTTTTGCTGAAAACGGTAGACAGACAAAAATGAAGGTTCCAGTCGATGGCCATTTTCAAGCTTATCAGACAAACAAAACGTGTACAGAAATTTTGCGGGGCTACAGCCGGCGGGACTGGTTGGCGGCAGCAAAGCAAGCCGAAAGCAATCCCAAAAATTAGCCGCCAGCCCGGGAAGCCCCTGGGACCGACAGAGTAATTAGACATCGCAGTGACGCGCGCACTGTCATTAGGCTGGTTTTTCGGTATCTCCAGAGCAGCGCAGAACGCCTTATTCAATCACGTGCAAGAGTGGTGGCAGCAAACAAGATTTATCCCACCCAAGCACATACATCTAATCATCATCCATATCAATACATGCAACGCTCCTGGCCTGGGAGGGGCTTGGTCGGCCGGTTCACCAAATCAGTTGGCTTAAAACCCTTACTGATTACCTAATTTATGCAGTAAAATTGTCTTTGGCAGCTGAAAACAAGCATAAAATGACAACAGGGCTACTGAAACCACTATAGTCATAAATATAAGAGCATCGGGAACCATTATCAGGAATTTCACGCTAAAAATTAATGATTTCTGAGTCAGTTTATTAGTTATTAGAGTGCTAGTTTTGGGGAAGTAGTGGTTTCCAACTGAACTGGGTAAGTAAGCCAACAGTTACATGTATGCTACTGCACTATGTACTAGCAGGTCGGCTATTTTCTACGTTTACGATTCACTTTCCCAGAAGAGCGACCAGTTTTCATGTGAACGCCTTTCTTGAAGCTGAACGAACTGATATCAGCCGAGCTCTCAGCTGTATTGTGTTTTTTGCGCTTTTTCTGTCCTCCAAAACCGAACTTTCTCTCTTTAAACTGCCTGTGCTTTTTGCCACTTTTCGTCGTGGGCTGGTTGTCTCTGTGCGACTGCTCCAGCATCTCTGTTAGCTGTTCGGGCATTCCCTTCCGGTGTTTCTTGACCGCTTCCAGAAGACGCTTCTTCTGCGACAGACGCCCTTCAACCACTTCCTTCTGGACCTTCGAGGCAAATTTACGCTCCTCGCGCATTCGACGCGCCGTCTCAGATCGCTCCTTGGCTGTCTGCGTAGAGAGGAGATGTTCTCGCACCTAAACCGACACTTCACTTCAACCATACATTCAACTGGTCTGCCCCACTCGACATAGGCCTGACCCCTTTCGCTCCCAGCGGAGACAACTTTTCCCACCCCTATAACCATTCGTAATGTTTTCAGCATTTTATTGCAGTTTCTTAGAATTTCAGGCAGTTTTAGACTAAAAACAAGCAAAAAACGACAGAAAAGGCTTCTAAAACACCGACTTCTCTTAAACATCAGCAGTGCATACATGTACAGGTCATCCGCCGAAGGGGGAGGGGGTTGGGGGCTCTGGCGCCGGCCGGGGGGGGGGGGGTGGGCACTAAAAAACGCTCAAAAATCGAAAAAAATCGCCAAAAATCGCTAATTTGGGCTGAAATTCAGCTAAAAGTGCTGTTTTGCAGGCGATTTTGGAATTTTTTGTGTCTGAAATTGTAAAAAATCGCAAAAATTTGTCCAAAAAATTACTTGTCAGAAAATCGGAGGGGGATCGGGAAAATCGTCTCGGGGGGTCCCCATCCGGGGGGTCTGGACTAAGTCGGGTGGGGGCAGACCCAGCAGACCCCACTGTTACATGTATGCAGCAGTGGAAACGTCAAATTCGGTTTCCAAAGGCTTTTAAAGCGAATTTTAAGCTAAAAATTAGTTATTTTTGAGCCAGTTTGTTTCAATACTGGAGCCGCTACTTGTACTTTGATTTTTGGCTCGGGGGTCCTTAAACTGTCTCCGGGGAGGGGAGTTTGGCCTTTCTAGCAAGGGGGTAACCCTTCAACTCCTTTGTACATGTATGCTTGAGCCTTAAGTAATTTTTGAGCTATTTTTTTAGAATTTCAGACATTACATGGGATGGGGTATACCCCTCCCTCTCGCCGGCCAATACGGCCATACCCCGCTCGCCCACCCCCTCCCGGAAGGAGAAAATTTTCGCTTATTAAGACAAAAAAGGCGTTTTTTGGCCTTTTTTCGGGACCCCCCCCCCCCCCCGAGGTCTCCATACCCACTCCGGATTTTTTCGGCCCATGTATGATTTCAGACACTAAAATTGCTAAAAATCACCAGTTAAAACTGCACGTTTTAGTGTATTTGAGCCCAAATTAGCGATTTTTAGCCCAAAATTGCGATTTCTTTCGAGTTTTGAGATTTTTTAGTACCCAACCCCTCCTTAGAATTAGGGCTCAGATCCCCCGGCCGCTGCCGGACCCCTCAACCTCCTTCGGCGGATGACTTGTTACATGTATGACGTTTAGCCCAAATTAGCGTTTCTTTACGATTTCTACTGAAAATAGGTAATGGCAGTATCCAAGCTCTCCTCTTCGGCGGATGACCTGTTACATTTCTTTACTGTACGTGAATCAAAAATTACTCGTTCCTAAAGTGCTAATTTGGGCACAGATCACTGTTTACAGGCAATTTTAACAATTTTCGCGCTCTCAAATTGTAAAATATCACGTCCCAAAAAATGTGGTCTCGGTGGAGGTTTTGCCTTTTCAGGAGGGAGCAAACTCCCTTGATACAAGTAAGCTCGCTTCGCAGCCACCTTGTTGGGGCAGTGAGTATACATGGGCCGGAAAAATCCGGAGGGGTATGGACAGACATGGGCTAGCATTTCGGCTGAGGGGGGGTAGAATTTTCAACTCCTGAGGGGGCTGAGGGGGGTAGGAGCGCCTGAGGGGGGTTGAGGGGTGGTAAGCCAAAAAGTCCGATTTTTGGCTAAAATCAAGGCTTTTTGGCTTATTTTTCATTAAAATAAGTTAAAATAAGCTATTCTGAGCTCATTTACACCTAATCCAGGCATATTTTAATCATAATTTGCCATACAAAATTCTTCCAACAAATTCCTGAGGGGGGTCCCGGCCGGCTGAGGGGGTTTGCCCACCCCTCAACTTGGGCTCGACCTCCCAAACGATCCCACCCACCCACTTGAAGCCGACTTTTGTTCCTGAGCCCACCCACCAAAATCGCCGCGACCCCCCCAAACCGGCAGGCCCACCCCCAAATTTTCGGATTTTGACTACCCCTAACCCATTTTTCCGGCCCATGTATGCCCTCAGCCCCCCCTTTGCCCATGTCTAGGTATGGAGACCTCGGGGGTCCTCCAAAAAACACCTATTTTGCCTTAAATAAGCGAAAATTTTCTCCCTAGGGAGGGGGAGTGGGGCGAGGGGGGTATGGACGACCGAGGGGGTGCTGTAGGCCGGCGAGGGGAGGGAGTTTACCCCCATACCCCCCCGCCCATGTATGGCAGTGAGTGCTTTAAGCAAACCAGTATACTAAACCGTGCCGTAAATTGCACTATAACAAAAATGTCATGCCTTTTTCATTTGCTTGTCAGATTTTGCCATCTCTGCATAATAGTCGCTGGGTCGCTGAGTCGGCACTCCAAGTTTGGCCAAACGCGGTAGAGCCAGCTTCAGTGCATCCTGCGCTTGCTTGTAGCTGAAAACATCTCAAAACTTAGGCAAACAACAACTTTCCAGCCAGGGAGAAGCCTTAACACTCAGTCAGGCACTTAACGCCGTTTATGGTACTGGCACCGGATCTGCTCAGGTCTGATCCTATCGTAGGGTCGTGTATCGTACGGCCCCGCCACAATGCATCGGATCTGTGTACCGGTACCATAACGCGGGGTACCATAAGGTGCCACTAGCCTAGGTACCGGTACCATATGGTACCGGCACATGTATGGGGCCGCACCATAAACGGGGTTAAGTGCCAGACTGTAAGACATAGACAACTAAGAAAGCTACCCTTACAAGCTAATTTCGCGCTGGAAGTCATCCTCGGTGTCTTTCATATTGTTTGCCAAAGCAGGGCCGACATCGTTCGACTGCCTATCAGAAAGTTGAGGTCGTTTTACGGTGACGTCAACACTCTCCAACCAATCCAGTTTCTTCTCAAAGGCTGCCAGTTTGCTTAGCAAGCCAGACTAAAGTCTCACTTCGTAAAATCAATTACAGACTCTTCATAAATTAGCATATTGGTACCGTATTGTTGATAGGAGCGCGTTTCAGAACAGGAGTGACTGCATTCAATCCGGGTTTCAGTAAACCTTTTTCATAGGCTACTTGCAGCTAAAACCGAGCTTGCTGAAGTCAACAACACAGTACAAGACAAAATGCATAAGCATAACTGATATACATTCAGAGCATAATCATATGCACCAAGAATATATAATAAAGGAGCCACAGTTGTTAGGGCCAAAAATTTTTGCCCTGATGCGCCCCCTAGGGGCATATTGGGTTAGGTGTAGCTGGGGGGAAACAGGAAACGTCAGAAACGGACTATATATTAATTAATTAACTTTCTTATGACTATACGACACCGGAACGTGCCCTATACTGATGCGTACCCCTAGGGGTATTTTTAAATTTGAAAAACAGGCCATCCGGAGCGTGCCTTATACCAATGCGTCCCCTAAGGGTACTTTTATGGGCAAAACAGACTTTTAGTGGTCCCTAATGAGCGCGTATATCTCAGGATCTAAGCAGAGCACAGTAATGAAAATTTCGGCAATCTTTTAAGAATATATTTATCTTTCATTTAAAAAAGGATTCATTCAAATCCCTTGAGATTTGCAGTTGCTACAGCGGTGGCAAAACTGACTTTTAGGGGTCCCTAACAAAAATTTCAATTTTATCTACCGTATTCAGTTGACTACTAAGCCTAAGCCTGAACCAGGGGGGTCCAACTCGACCAAATCTGAAAATATGATGGGCGCCAACAAAGTTGCCGCCTTATAGCTCGTGAACGCTTGAACCGATTGAAACTGTTTTGCCACCGTTCGATGCAGAATTAACATGGCTTTCTAACAGTGTGCTCAGCGCACTGTTAGACCTTCAACTTTTCGCCCAACCTGTTAATTCTCCTGAAGGTGGGCAGCGGGTTGAAAAGTAGGTAAAGGTTCCAGATCTTGCTATTTCCTCATTTCTAACCGTCGAAGGCTCGCCAACCCTTTATTCGATGCAGCTCAGCGAGATCTATAATTGTGTGTAACGCACGTCCTTCTAGCTCCCTTGGTTCAATTTTTGTGAAGTTGTAAAGATATGGCCTGAAAATGTGTATTTCAGACCCGGATTTTTAAGCTGTTTCTGTGTGATACACCTTGGATAAGATTTTTTCGATTTCTTGACATCATGCTCAAGATTGCGTGGCCCAAACGAGACGGGAAACCGACCATTGGAAGCATCACGGTCTGTTCTATCTATTGGTGAAGACCGCGTAACAATTGAGACGTGTTCACGTGGGCTATAGATCAAAACGTCGGAAAAACCGTGACCATACCATGAATTAACGATAACGATTTTTAAGCTGTTTCTGTGTGCCGTGCCCCTGTGCGTGGTTTGACAACGCTATTCTGCACACCAAAAGATTCGTCAGAGTCAGGGCAATTCGAAAATGATGCTCATTTGTGGCTACGTTGCTTTGCAACCTTTTTATGGCCGTTAAATTAATGCTGATTATGCAATGGCCTGATGGACCCTCTGAAAACAGACGTTTTTATGGATTATCATAGCGTAAATTTAAACATCTGCTGAATAGAGATTTTAGAGCGAATGGAGAGCTTTCGATTAGTGTATTAGACAGCTGTCTAGCTTACCCGGCAACACGTTGGATAATTGCCATTTTTATTTTTAACTGCTATCTGAAAGGAGATTTTTTCGATTTCTTGACACCATGCTCAAGATTGCGTGGCCCAAACGAGACAGAAAATACACCATTGGAAGCGCCACGGTCTGTTCTATCTACTGGTCAACTGGTCAAGACCAGGTCCCAATTGAGACTTGTTCACGTGAGCTATAGATCAAAACGTTGGAAAAACCGTGGTCATATGAATTAACGATGGTGTTCAAGGGCCCTGTGAAGGCCTGTATGTGGACCAAGTATGTGAATTCCGATACCATTGACACCGCCTTGATCTGGCGAATCGAGCACTGTGTCAGGCATTGAGATCGGGTCACTTAGACAGTTAATAGAGCCGGAAATTCCTGAAATCTCTAATTTTTTACTGCAAATTAGTAGGGCTCGCAGACATACATGTAACAGGTCATCACGAAAGGGAGGGGGGTTGGGGGGTCTGGCGCCGGCCGGGGGTCTGAGACCAAATTTTGGGAGGGGGTTGGGCACTAAAAACACTCAAAAATTGAAAAAATGGCAAATTTTCGGTTAAAAATCGTCAAAAATCGCTAATTTAGGCTGAAATACAGCAAAAAGTGCTCTTATACAGGTGAGTTTTGCAACTTTTGTGCCTGAAATTGCAAAAAATCGCAAATATTTGCTCAAAATACTACTTTCCAGAAAAATCGGAGGGGGTCGGAAAAATCGTCTCAGGGGGGTCCCCATCTGGGGAGGGTTCTGGTCTAAGTCAATGTCACAGTTAATTCCAGAATGAGGTAGGTCCATACATGGGCCGGAAAAATCCGGAGGGGGGGTGGGGGGGTTGAGACCTCGGGGGGGGGGGTCCCCCCGAAAAAAGGCCAAAAAACGCCTATTTTGCCTTAAATAAGCGAAATTTTCTCCCTCCGGGAGGGGGGGGTGGAAGGCCGAGGGGGTGGTATGGACGGCCGAGGGGGGTATGGCCGGCCGAGGGGGAGGGGTATACCCCCTTACCCCCGGCCCATGTATGGGTAGGTCGTGTTCACTTGGGTCGTGGTAGTCACAACTACATACGCTGCGGTTTGAGAAGTGCTTCAGCATCTTCGGCATGGACCCCATGAGACGATTTTTCTGACCCCTGCCGATTTTTTGGCAAGTAATATTTTGAGCAAATTTTTGCAATTTCAGACACAAAAATCGTCGTTAAAAACAGCACTTTCTAGCTGGCTGAAGCCCAAATTAGTGATTTTTGCCGATTTTTAGCCGAAAAACTTGATATTTTTTCGGTTTTTGAGCGTTTTTAGTGTCCAACCCCATCCCAACATTTGGTCTCAGACCCCCGGCCGGCGCCAGACCCCCAACTCCCCTTCCCTTCGGTGGATGACCTGTTACATGTATGCCTGCGAGCCCTACCACTAACACTAAAACACTGGAATTTGCAGTAAAAAATTAGAGATTTCGGGAATTTCCGGCTCTATTAACTGTCTAAGTGACCCGATCTCAATGCCTGACACAGTGCTCGATTCGCCAGATAAAGGCGATGTCAATGGTATCGGAATTCACATACTTGGTCCACATACGGGCCTTCACAGGGCCCTTGAACACCATCGTTAATTCATATGACCACGGTTTTTCCAACGCTTTGATCTATAGCTCACGTGAACAAGTCTCAATTGGGACCTGGTCTTGACCAGTAGATAGAACAGACTGTGGCGCTTCCAATGGTGCGTTTCCCGTCTCGTTTGGGCCACGCAATCTTGAGCATGGTGTCAAGAAATCGAAAAAATCTCCTTTCAGATAGCAGTTAAAAATAAAAATGGCAATTATCCAACGTGTTGCCGGGTAAGCTAGACAGCTGTCTAATACACTAATCGAAAGCTCTCCATTCGCTCTAAAATCTCTATTCAGCAGATGTTTAAATTTACGCTATGATAATCCATAAAAACGTCTGTTTTCAGAGGGTCCATCAGGCCATTGCATAATCAGCATTAATTTAACGGCCATAAAAAGGTTGCAAAGCAACAAATGAGCATCATTTTCGAATTGCCCTGACTCTGACGAATCTTTTGGTGTGCAGAATAGCGTTGTCAAACCACGCACAAGGGCACGGCACACAGAAACAGCTTAAAAATCGTTATCGTTAATTCATATGGTCACGGTTTTTCCGACGTTTTGATCTATAGCTCACGTGAACACGTCTCAATTCTTACGCGGTCTTCACCAACAGATAGAACAGACCGTGATGCTTCCAATGGTCGGTTTCCCGTCTCGTTTGGGCCACGCAATCTTGAGCATGATGTCAAGAAATCGAAAAAATCTTATCCAAGGTGTATCACACAGAAACAGCTTAAAAATCCGGGTCTGAAACACACATTTTCAGGCCATATCTTTACAACTGCACAAAAATTGAACCAAGGGAGCTAGAAGGACGTGCGTTACACACAATTATAGATCTCGCTGAGCTGCGTCGAATAAAGGGTTGGCGAGCCTTCGACGGTTAGAAATGAGGAAATAGCAAGATCTGAAACTTTACCTACTCTTCAGCCCGCTGCCCACCTTCAGGAGAATTAACATTTTGGGCGAACAGTTGAAGGTAGGGCGGCGCTGAGCACACTGTTAGAAAGCCATGTCAATTCTGCATCGAATGGTGGCAAAACAGTTTCAATCGGTTCAAGCGTTCACGAGCTATAAGGCGGCAACTTTGTTGGCGCCCATCATATTTTGAGATTGGTCCAGTTGGACCCCCCTGGCCTGAACCTAAGCCTAAGCAAGAAAGCGTTTAAGTAATATAGGTATAATGGAGGGACCCCTAAAAGTCAGTTAAGGCAAATCTCAACGGATTTGAATGAATCCTTTTTTAAATGAAAGATAAATATATTCTTAAAAGATTGCTGAAATTTTCGGATCAGGTGTAGCTGGGGGGGGGAATCAGGAACCGATCCCAAACAAAAACTGATGTGTTTAATGATCATAATTAATTACAAATTAACGATTTCTATCGATAAATATCGAGTATCGATAATTTTTTTGGCAAAATTCCAAAATTTCAAAATCGTCCAAAATGGTCATGTCATATAGCATTTGAAATCCCTTCGCTTGGCGAGTCTAATGATCACTAAATCAGCATAGGGCACGCCCCGGGGGTCCTGTTTTGCCAAATATAAAAGTACCCCTAGAGACGCATAGATATAGGCATGCTCGGGATGGCCTGTTTTCCAAATATAAAAATACCCCTAGGGGCGCATCAGTATAGGTATGCTCCAGATGGCCGGTTTTCCAAATGTAAAAATACCCCTAGGGGACGCATCAGTATACTGCACGCTGCCGGGGGGCCTGTTTTAAAAACATAAAAATACCCCTAGGGGGAGGCATCAGTATAGGGCACGCTCCGGAGGCCCTGTTTTCCAAATATAAAAATACCCATAGAGACGCATCAGTATGGGGCACGCTCTGGAGGGCCTGTTTTCCAAATATAAAAATACCCCTAGGGGGGTAGGTGTAGCTGGGGGGAAAAATCAGGGAAGGTCAGAAATGGATTAGATATTAATTAATTAACTTTCTTATGGTTATATGACTCCAGAACGTCCCCTATACTGATGCGTACCCCTAGGGGTATTTTTATATTTGGAAAACAGGCCCTCCAGAGCGTGCCTATACTGATGCGTCTCCCTAGGGGTACTTTTATGTTTTTAAAACAGGCCCCCCGCAGCGTGCCCTTTACTGATGCGTCCCCTAGGGGTATTTTTATGTTTTTAAAACAGGCCCACCGGAGCGTGCCTATACTGATGCATCCTCCTAGGGGTATTTTTATATTTGGAAAACCGGCCATCCGGAGCGTACCTACACTGATGCGCCCCTAGGGTATTTTTATATTTGGAAAACAGGCCATCCGGAGCGTGCCTATACTGATGCGTCTCTAGGGGTACTTTTATATTTGGCAAAACAGGCCCCCCGAGGCGTGCCCTATGCTGATTTAGTGATCATTAGACTCGCCAGGCGAAGGGCTTCCAAATGATATATGACATGACCATTTTTGACGATTTTGAAATTTTGGAATTTTGCCAAAAAAATTATCGATAATCGATATTTATCGATAAAAATCGTTAAATTATATTTATTTATGATCATTAAACACATTAGTTTTTGTTTGGGATCGGTTCCTGATTTCCCCCCCAAGCTACACCTGATCCCCTAGGGGTACGCATCGGTATAGGGCACGTTCCGGGTCGTATAGTCATAAGAAAGTTAATTAATTAATGTATAGTCCATTTCTGACCTTCCCTGATTCCCCCCCCCCAGCTACACCTAACCCAAATTTTCATTAATGTGCACTGCTTAGATCCCGAAATATACGCCCTCATTAGGGACCCCTAAAAGTCAGTTAAGCCTTTTATGTTATTAAAACAGGCCCTCCGGAGCATGCCTATACTGATGCGTCCCCCTATGGTGTATTTTTATATTTGGAAAACAGGCCTCCGGAGCATGCCTATAGCTACTGATGCGTCTCTCGGGGTACTTTTATATTTGGCAAAACCCCCGGGACGTGCCCGATACTGATGTAGTCAGTGATCATTAGCCTCGTCAGGCGAAGGGCTTTCAAATGATATGTGACATGAACATGACCATTTTAGACGATTTTGAAATTTTTGCCAAAAAAAATAATCGATAATCCATATTTATCGATAAAACTTGTTAATTTATAATTAGCTACGATCATTAAAAGTATTTATTTTAATCTGGGTTCGGTTCCTGATATCCCAATTACATACGCCATTAAAGATTGAGCTCTAACCCGGCAGGCCGCCATTGTTAAGAGCCGGTTTCTCTAGGAATCGACTTTTGCTCCTTAACCTCCGGACAAATCTCAACTTTATGTCTCCGATTTGGCTAAAATTTTGTATTTTGGTTTAATTTGACTATTAAAACAAGTAGGATCCGGCATAAAAATTTTGTGGGCGCCGAATTGCGACAGTCAAAATTGCCGAAAAGACGTCCCCTGGCGCACGGATTTCGGGAAAAAGAGTTTGCCGCCCTTCTGGTTAACCGATTTGCAATCGGTCTTTTTTAGAAAAAAAGTTCAGGGATTTATGCAGATGTTGCCGCTTTCACTTTTACTCAAACTTGTTTACTTTGATGATTTTTAGAAGGAGGAACTTTAGTAAAAAAATTCTTTTGCGCAAAACTAGTATTTCTAGTTGTCTGGCCATCAGGTGAACACGAAAAAACGAAAATTCGGGTTCAGTTTACTATAGGCAGCACTAAAAATCAACTGTAAACACTAAATTGACGCTTCGCTCGCGCTTCGGATTTGACGTTGTTTCACTATGGAAAATTGAATTTTTTTCACTCTTTTCGCATTTGCGCAAGAACGACTGAACGGAATCGCAGGTAAAATACCTCACTATATGGCCCCTTTTGAGCGCTTTCAGATGATATCGGTCCTGTTTCATAACAAGTTGAAACCGTTTATCGCTTTAACAAAATGTTAATCCTGGAGCCAGTTCCTTACTTTTCTAGATGATTTTTACAACACTTCTTCATCGGCATTTCAGAGAACCGATACAGTTTCTTTCTGCTTTCAAAATTATATAGTTCTTACGTTTTTTAAAGTAAAAATGTGGCAACCGGCAGCTTATGCGCACTTATCGGCGGTTAGTGGATACGAAACGTAAAGTATGCGCACTTATCGCCGGTGTCACTTTATCTTCTTTTTTGCAAAAAATAAATAAAGTTTTCAAATCGCAAAAAAATGAATTCTACTGGTTTTAAGTTAATTTTTTTGCATATTCATCCATCTCTAACTTTTCTCTATCGAATAAAGCGCAATGTCAGCGGTTTTCTGCAATTTTAATTTTTTTATGTCGGACCCTAAAACAAGGTAAAAAAAACAACGCCATTGATCGATACTAAGGGACTGACTTGGTCGGCCAGCGAGCGCATAATTAGCCGGACTGGCCATTGATCGATATGAGTGACCGACTAGGCCGCCAGCGAGCGTAATTAACAATGGCGGCCTGCCGGGTTAGAGCTCAATCGTTAATGGCGTATCCCAATTACCTACCTATCGGTTTGTCCGGCCACTGAGGGACCTAAATGGTTATTTGCCAAAGAACGCACCTCACGATCAGACTCTTCATCGCTAGAAGACTCGAGCACAGTTAACTCAGTCATTATTCTGCTTCTCCTACTCACCTGTCAACTCCTCCAACCAACTCTTGCTGGTAATATCGAATCGGCGCAAAAGTAAAATCGGTAATATCGAATCGGCGCAAAGGTAATCGGCGCAAAGCGCAAAGTGGCGCAAATTTTTCAGTCGTTGCGTGAACATCTAAGATACTGTAGCCCGCAAAATTTAAATTCAATTGTCCTTCGTTTCTTGATTTGTTTTTGCATGATTGTCTGAGGACCATTTCACATTATTATCCTATGACCTGCTGACAACAGATCCCACCTTGAACCTGCTAGAAGAGCATCGCTTGTACCTGAAAGAACAGCTCGGAAGAGACAGTTTTCCTCTGTCCCACAAACAGTGGACAAAGTGCGTCTGATACGCTGTAGACACCTAGACATATTCATACTCTATTACTACAGTACTATCTTTTGCCAATTTTCTATTACTACTGTACATGTACGTCAAGTCGGTCGGATACTTTTGAAGTTCTCGGTGTTGCGTTATTTTGTATGCATTAGTGCGTACGCACTCTAATTCATTAAAATTTCGTTGACTCTCTGAACATAAAGAAAGCGCTTGAGCAAACAGTAATCGAGTCATGTCCGCTAATCCGGACAAGATTTGCGGTTCCAATTTAGAGTTCAGTTATGGTAAGTAACGTGATATGTAATCCGGATTTTGTTAAACAGAACAAAATCCAGGCGTTGTTGAATTTAGATGTGGAATTTTAATTAGATTATACTTTCTGTTGACTCAGAATGTGTTTTTTTTGCCTTTCCAGAGACTGCATGAGGCGGTACTATATACAATAGAAAAATAGAATTGCATGTGCAACAAATAAAAAGCTGCGATTTAAAAGTATGACCCGAAAAACAGTGTTAGATTTGATTCGTAAATTCGAACTTCGCGAATCTTAACAAATTCAGTCGGTCCAAAATTGCCTGGATTAAGAGCCGGTTTCTCTAGGAATCGACTTTTGCTCCTTAACCTCCGGACAAATCTCAACTTTATGTCTCCGATTTGGCTAAAATTTTGTATTTTGGTTTAATTTGACCTAAAAAGCCATTTTATCACCTTCCCGGCCATTTTTGAGAGGGTCACTTTTTCGACTCTTTCACAGGTTTCGAGTCATAACTCGGGACAAAATGACCATAGGAACTTGCGAATTACATATTTAGAATCAGAAAGTTATTCTCTTTCAAACGATACCCTACTCGACTGCATTGCAGGAAAAAAAAATTTTTGGAACCCCTTCCAGGACCGATTTGACCCCTACAAAGTCATGTTCCCAACTGTTTTATTTGACGGAAATATAGCGCTATGTTTTTGCTTTCGATTAAAGAAAAAAAATCGAGAAAAAAAGGGGGAGAATTTGAGTTTTTGGGCCGTGAAAGTTAAAAATCAAAAAATTTTCCTTATGATGGGTTGCACACTGTATGTAAACAACAGAACTTGGTCAGTTTTGAATCGATTTCGGAGACCTTTGGCACACGTATTGTAATGTTCATCTTGCACATAGCGCACAAACCTGGTCCTGGTTGCCGCTGTTTAACATGAGTTTTATGCTTATTTTGTTTATTATTTTCAGTTTCACAAACAATTTCTCGGTTTCATTTGATGTTTCCCATGATGGGCGTCCAAATTGTCTTTTTGAAAAGAATTAGAGCTGGAAATCGGGCGGGCCCAACCCAAGCAATGCCTAAGTGAAGGATAGTTGGAAACTTTTGCATTGAATGAACATTCTGCTTACTTGGTACTTACAAGAAGTAAGCATCAATTAGCATAGTGCACTGTAACGAATATTTACAGAGACTGCTTAGACTCTGTTACTCTCATTATTTGTTTTCTCCTTAAGCAATGCCATGTAAGATTTGCGTAAGTGTGCATGTGAACAGACTAAAATAAACATTATTGATCCTAGCTGCTGTGGAATGGCGACTGTAAAACTCGTCATATCGACTCAACTATTGACATATGTACATATGCAAGCTATAGTCTGTTCAAAAAATATGCAACCTGGCGGTTTTTTGCAAATAACTTTTTGGAGACCTTGGGGCGAATTGAGCCTTATAACCAAAATTGTAGACAACGTCGAGCTCCGGCCTGAGGTAAATCCTAATCTGCGCTATGTTTGCTCTGAACACTAATTTGCGCAACGTCAAAAAATGAGCTTTTTTCCTAATTGCGATGAAAATTAGGTGACTATAGAATTCGATTCTTGAGTCCTTAGCGACTCCAATGATGCTTTCATGACGTGTCTAGTCCAAACCGATCTGGAGATATGGCTGGTCAAAGCATCGAAAAATCGTGAAAAACGGCGTTTTTCTGAAAATTTCACAAAATAGAGTGGGAAACATAGGCAGACTGACGGATTTGAGTGAAACTTCCTGAATGGGGTATTCTTGACCGCCGGAATCGATCCTGACACTTCCCGACCCTGAAAACCTCACCCTGATACCGTAATTCGGTAAAAAATGCCATTTTTCACGTTTTTTTCATAATTTGACCGGCCATATCTCCACATCGGTTTGGCCTAGACACATCAGGAAAGCATCATTGGAGTCGCCAAGGACTCAAGAATCGAATTCTGCAGTCATCTAATTTTCATCGCAATTAGAAAAAAAGCTCATTTTTTGACGTTGCGCAAATTAGTGTTCAGAGGAAACGTAGCGCAGATTAGGATTCACCCCAGGCAGGAGCTCGACATTGTCTACAACTTTGGTTAAGAGGCTCAAGTCGCCCCGAGGCCACCCAAAACAGTTATTCGCAAAAAACCGCCAGGTCGCTTATTTTTTGAACAGACTATAGTTTGCATATGTACGTATGTCAATAGATGAGTCGAGATGACGAGTTTTACAGTCACCATCCCACAGCGCCCAGGATCAATAATGTTTATTTTAGTCTATTCACATGCACACCTACACAAATCTTGCATGGCATTGCTTAAGGAGAAAACAAATAACGAGAGTAACAGAGTCTAAGCAGTCTCTGTAAATATTCGTTATAGTGCACAATGCTAATTGATGCTTACTTCTTGTAAGTACCAAGTAAGCAGAATGTTTATTCAATGCAATAGTCTCCAACTATCCTTCACTTAGGCATTGCTTGGGTTGGGCCCGCCCGATTTCCAGCTCTAATTCTTTTCAAAAAGACAATTTGGACACCCATTATGGGAAACATCAAATGAAACCGAGAAATTGTTTGCAAAACTGAAAATAATAAAAAAAATATGCATAAAACTCGTGTTAAACAGCGGCAACCAGGACCAGGTTTGTGCGCTATGTGCAAGATGAACATTACAATACGTGTGCCAAAGGTCTCCAAAATCGATTCAAAACTGACCAAGTTCTGTTGTTTACAGTGTGCAACCCATCATAAGGAAATTTTTTTGATTTTTAACTTTCAAGGCCCAAAAACTCAAATTCTCTCCCCTTTTTTTCTCGATTTTTTTCTTTAATCGAAAGCAAAAACATAGCGCTATATTTCCATGAAATAAAACAGTTGGGAACATGACTGTGTGGGGGTCAAATCGGTCCCGGAAGGGGTTCGAAAAAAGTTTTTTCATGTAATGCAGTCGAGTAGGGTATCATTTGAAAGAAAATATTTTTCTAATTCTAAATATGCAATTCGCAAGTTCCTATGGTCATTTGGTCCCGAGTTATGACTCGAAATCTGTGAGAGGGTCGAAAAAGTGACCCTCTCAAAAATGGCCGGGAAGGTGATAAAATGGCAATTTAGGTTAAATTATACCAAAATACAAAATTTTAGCCAAATCGGAGACAAGAAGTTGAGATTTGTCCGGGAAGAGTCGACCCTTATATAAACCGGCTCTTAATAAGGCAGAGCCGTACATGAAAAATGGTTTAAAAGACTACTAACCAGTTCGAGGTTTTAATGTAAATGATTTCCGGTCCATTCCTGCACCCGCGAAAGAGCCATTTTGAACGTAAAAAGCTATGTTTGAACATAGGCCTAAGCTAAAACCAAGGCTAATTTAATAAAGTCAGGGTGGTCGGCGGGTGGGGGAATGGGCTTCCTCCAATGTAAATGGGGTTACAGCACGCACATCTCAAGTTTTTCCCGCATTAGCGCTACCGTAAATTTGCGCTTTGCGCCGATTACCTTTGCGCCGATTCGATATTACCGTAAAATCGGCGCAAAGCGCAAATTTTTTAGCTCTTGCCTGTACATCTAAGATACTGTAGTCCGCGAAATTTAAATTTTATTGTCCGTCTTTTCTTAATCTGTCGTTGCATAAATGATCGTCTCAGGACCATTTCTCATTCGCAATATGCACTGCATTTAACCCTTCAAGGGCTCGACTTTTTTAATAATAAAATTTTAAACACCCCCACATATTTTAAACGTACTGTATGTACTGCCTTTTTATCCGGGATGGAGGTAAACCGAAAATGTCATCGCCTTAAGGGGAGCGGGTCCCCAAGAAACGGTAAAATCGGTATTTTGGAACAACGTCGTTTATGGACGGCACCTTATTTTATTTTACAGAAAATCAAGAGTTGGTTAGAGTAGATTCAGCGGAAGATGTCGTGGTTTTAGTAGTGTTGTTATGACTACTAGTCAAAGTCAAAGTCATAGTTAATACTTTTGCGATATCGCAGTCAAACGGACAGGTAGTCAAAGTCAAAGTTTGACTACCTTCGTTACCATAAATACGTACTCAAAGGAAGACCAGGTAGTCAAGCCGTTTGACTATGACTACGTTTTGGTATAAGAGGCAGGCTTTTCAGACATATTTAACCACATTTCGCTGTTCGAAACAAGATATTTGACAAATTTTGGTCAGAGGACCCAGATCGGTCGTAACCAGAGAACTACAGGGTGTCCCAAAAAAATGACAACATTTCTTTTTGCTGCCATTTTCGCAATTTTTGACCAAATTGTCTGAAATTTGAAACGTAAGTGCCAAAAAAGTGGGAATTTTATGTGTTAAAATTTGGTGCATCAGGATTGACCCAGTCCTGAGAAATTCAACAATATATAAAATTGAGAAATTTCAATTAAATGTAGAAACAGCATCAATAATGGAAACTTTTCTTTTTGCAGTATCTTCTTTAATTTTTGTCGGAATTGAATGAAATTTTGAATATATGCGCAGAATAACGGGTTGATTTGTAGGTCAAAAGTTGGGGCATGAACCCAGCCCAGCTCTTGACATAAAAAATCCCGATCACTATACAACGACAACATTGGTTTTCGCGCCCCTTAGCTGTAATGAAGCTCCTGTAAGCGTAATTCAGTCTCTCACCCCAAACATGCTAAGAAATGTTTATGATGCTTATGGGAAACGGTTGCAGTAGTGTATTAACTCAAACGGAGATCATCTGGATGGTGTTCTTATTCCTTAGTTCTCAGAGTTTGCACATTCTTCATTTTGCTGCAGTAAAAACGCTGATTTTCTTTAGTTTCCAAGTACTGGCGATATGGATTGATTAATGCCAGAACTTTTTACCTACACAATATCTGCGCATATATTCAAAATTTCATCCAATTCCCACAAAAATTAAAGAAGATACAGCAAAGAGAAAAGTTTCCGTTTTTGATGCTGTTTCTACATTTAATCGAAATTTATCAGTTTTATATATTGTTGAATTTCTCAGGATTGGGTCACTCCTGATGCACCAAACTTTAACACATAAAATTCCCACTTTTTTGGCACTTATGTTTCAAATTTCAGACAATTCGGTCAAAATTTGCGAAAATGGCAGCCAAAAGAAATGTTGTCATTTTTTTTGGGACACCCTGTACTTAGTTTTAGTAGAAGGGAACTAAAACTGGTGGTTGGTTGGTAAAGTGGACACAGTTGTAACCTTAATAAGCATCTTAGCACTATGGGCTGGGTGGATGATCCAACATGCTCCTTCTGCTTAGAGGAGGAGGAATCGCCTGAACACTTGGTCACACAATGTGACGCATTGGCTGGGCGTAGGCATAGGATCTTGGGGCGAAGGTATTTGACCACACAAGAGCTGAGTGAATTATCTGTTAGGGACCTACAATTGTACTGAGGCTGATTAAAGCCTCGGGTAGGTGGTAAGTTCGACTTGTTCGATTTCACTTCATACGGGGCAGCGAAACGGACCCTCGGGTCTGATCGTAGGGTCGTCTGGTCGACCACCCCCCTCACATCGAATCGAATCGAATCGTTGGTTCAAAAAACGCGTTTTCAAGGAAAATCTTATGTTAGAATTTTTGAATTTTCTCACCTTTAAGATCTTATTAAAAGCTATAAAACATACGTATGTTCGCCCTTTAGTTGAAACCGAAACAGTTTGTTTGGTCCCCACACACTACACTGTTAGAGATATTTCTAAAATTGATTTGAAAGTTTACAGAGGAGTTTTACTTTCGCGTATTTCGTTGGTTTCAACTACCATTCGCAAATTATGTTAATAGATGCAAAATTTGCAACTTAGAAACCTTGAAGCTCCGTAGGTTGAAATGTTATTTTTATGTATAAATTAGTTCACGGATAAATCAGCATGGAAATTCGGACACGCCTCAAATTTGATAGGTCGGGTACAAAGCTTCGTCCTTTCTACGGTAGCGATTGGACGTCTAATTCTTTCCTTTCACGCGTTATTGAGAATTACAATAATATTTCTGAAGAACTTAGAGCGCGTTGTAATTTAGGTAGTCTTCTGGAGTCCGTAAATTCCGCAGAATTCTTGAACTGGTGACTCGCTAGGGTATTGTATTGTCAGTGTTAGTCAGTTAGTGTTGCATTATCTGAGGTGTTCCGTATTTTGTGTCACCCCTGTTTGGTTGATTTACTAATTTCCCTGTGGTTTCTATTCCTCTTACCAGTTTCGTAAGGAACAGTGAAAAATTAGGTCCTCCCTTTTGCAACTGTTCCCTTGGCAACTTAAATAAATATATGAATGAATGAATGAACGAGTTTTATTAATGTCGATGAGAACAGAGAACACAGAAGCCCAGACCAGATCAAGGGGTCAGAGTGCCCGTTTGTCTGACGAAAGACAGAGAAGAGATGCGAATGGCAAATCCGTTGTTTACGTTCTAATTAGGTTTAAATAATCCTCTTCGGCTGTGGGATTGGAGGCGGGTGGTCTCGCCTCGTCTGTCCAACTTTGTTCCGGCCGACTTCCAGGCGCTGACACAACAGAAGAAATGTGCTTCTCATGTTGGTAATAATTGTGAGCCAGATATTGTAAGAGTAAGTAGAGAAATCTGCCGGCAATCAGCAGCAATAATATGAAGAACAACTGGCGACAGACGACGTACATAATTTGAAAGTTCTTCGTGGCCAATGAACTGGAATAGGAGTTTTTGTCAGACTATTGGCCTTTGCGGAACGAAGCCAAACCGGTTTCTTGTTAAACGCGTCTCCTCCTGTTTGTTTTCTCTTGTACAGGGTGTGCCAAAAAACAACCCAGCAGATGTTTCGCTTTAGCAACCGCAAATCTCGACCGATTTGAATGAATCCTTTTTTAAATGAAAGTTAAATAAATCCTTAAAAGATTGCTGATATTTTCAATAATGTACTCTGCTTTGTTCCTGAGATATTGGCTCTAAAAATCAAAACAGTGATTTTCTGGCAGTGAACAAGAGGGATTTTTTATTATTTTGCACTTCGTAATAAAACGGATTCCTGCTACTGCTAAGGGCTATTGGAGGCTTTACTGGTGACACAGAAACTCGATTTACTTCTACACTAAACTAAAGTATCATTAGCCCCAGCGGTAGGAATCTGCTTTATTATGAAATGCAACGGAATCGCTCTTGTTCTTTGCCAAAATCTGTTTCGACTTAGAAGGCAAATATCTCAAGAACTAAACTGTGAATCTCAATAAAAATTGCACCAATCTTTGAAGAATTTATCAATCTTTCATTCAAAAAAGGATTCATTCAAATCGGTTAAGATTTGTGGTTGCAAAAGTAAAAAATCTGCTGAGTTGTGTTTATCACTCTTGTTCACTGCCAAAATCTCTGTTTTGACTTTGAGGGCAAATATCTCAGGAACTAAGCAGGCTATCTTTATAAACGTTACATCAATCTTTCAAAAATTTATTTATCTTTCGTCTAAAAAAGGATTCATTCAAATCGGTTGCGATTCATGGTTGCAAAAGTAAAAAATCTGCAGGATTGTTCTGTACCACTCTTGTTCATTGCCAAAATCCTGTTTTGACTTTGAGAACAAATATCTCAGTAACTAAGCAGGCTCCTTAATAAACGTTGCATCAATCTTTCAAGAATTTATTTATCTTTCATTTAAAAAGGATTCATTCAAATCAGTTGAGATTTGGCGGTCCCTAAAATACCGTGCTTATTCCAATAAGCCGCGCGCGCCTTTTTGGCGGCCCGGCCCGGCAAATTTAGAATGGCTCAAAAACGCTGAATATCGCTATTTTTAGCAAGTGCAAAGTAAAAACGAAAGTTTTATGGTAAGGAAAGGCAGTTGAAGAGGCTAAGTAACGAAAACGTTTGTTTAATGTTTACGAAAATCCATGTCACTGTTCGGAAGTGAGTTGAAAATCAGAAATGCCGTTTTAGCCCTTATATTTTAGAGTATAAGTTGGTGAAGGTTTGTTCTGTGCAAAACTATATGGAGAATCTGATAAAATATTTCTTAAACCACCGGCGATAACTGACAGCCTGTAACTAACAACAGAGAGAAATACAAGAAGTGTCAGTGCATGTTGACACACAATCACATATTGTCCCGAAGCAACAGAATGCCGTCAACGGAGTCTGGCTTCAGACGGCAACGTCTCTCTTGAAGGGTGTAGCCGGCGGCACTGAAATTGCGCTCGGACGGTGCACTTGAAGCGGGAACACCAAGCAAGTGGCGCGCCACCAGGCTCAAACGCGGGAACAGCTCCTTGTGCCGCTTCCAAAACTCCAACACATCCAAATCGAGCACCGACTTCTCGAAATTACTGTTCAGGTACTGCTCAACCTCCGTGCGAACGGAATCGTTGCTTTGACAGTGGTCAGAGAGGTCGTCTAAGTCATCCAACACACTGTCTTGCTTCGCTCGTTTTTCCGGCACCTGCGTCTCTGTATCTTCACCACACTGAAACAATTGGTTGTATGTGCAACCATTGCCTCATAACGTAAACAAACACCGAAAGAACCGAAAGAAACAAAATGACGCCCTAGCGCAAACAGATAAAAGCAACAGAAGCTACACGAGCGGTACTCGCTGCCACCCACCCTTCTGAGGTGGCTGGCGCCCTACCTTTCTGGGCGCACTTATGCAGTCAATGTAGACCAGTCTCTGTCCTCAATCCGACGTGCCACTTCAGGAGTGCCGAGGGCTCTGTGATCGGTCCGAGCCTGTTTGTTGCCTTTGTCGATGGTTTGGCCAGCCTGAAACTGTCTGCTAAGTCTCAGTGCTTCCTGTACGCTGATGATTTATTGCTCCTAAAACCTGTTCAGTCTGCTCTTGATGAGGCTGCGTTGGAAGACGACATTGATGCCATAGTGAGCTTTTTCAATCTTCTGTCTCTCCAGATTAATGTCACCAAAACCAAGTATGTGGTGTTCGGACGTCATACTGTAGCACCCAACTTACTGAGTCGGTTGCGTATTAATGGTAGTTACTTAGAGCGAGTTGAGACATATAAGTATTTGGGCGTGTATCTAGACCGTAAGCTCAATTTTGCCCACCACACTTCTATTGTTGTTGCAAAAGCCAAGCAGAAAATTGGCGCTCTGAACCGTAATTTCCGTAAATTTGCCCCTCTGTACGTGTTGGAAAGAGTGTATCATACTTGCATCCTGAGTAGTCTAACCTATGCAGTTGAGATCTGGTGGCCTGCTGCGCAGTGCCACCAAGTGAAGCTAGAACGCGTTCATAGATTGATGATTAGGTCGTTCGTAAATAATTTTAACTGGAATGTGTCTTATGATCAGTTGTTGCTGCTCGCAAATGAACGTGGCCGTCGTGTCTGGTACCCCATCTGTCGTAGTGCCATCATTATGCCTACTGTACTGCTGTACAAGTATTTTTACCAAATAAGGT
Source organism: Sabatieria punctata (assembly GCA_030248155.1). NCBI lineage: Eukaryota > Metazoa > Nematoda > Chromadorea > Araeolaimida > Comesomatidae > Sabatieria > Sabatieria punctata. The sequence continues at coordinate 184,198 of JASANB010005969.1, read as the reverse complement.
ACCTACCCTCCTGTTTTCTGAAACGAGCGGAAGGACGTCGAAGCGCCAGACTGCTATTGTCCAATCAGACTCACGATCTGCAATTGCGCTTTCCCAACTCTGCCACCCAAACGTTTTTGTTCCAGTCCTTTCAGATCTGGAATTCACTTCCCAGTAACATTGTGCATACTTCTTTGTCGGCCTTTGTAAGATACTGTCATTCTGATGACTTTTTTGTTCGTTTAACCGATAATGGTCTTGTTACTGTACAGTAGTATGTTCTATATTCTAAGACTGTCTTTATAAATTCGCGATCCTCGTTTTACCATTTTTTTGGTGTCGATCTGCGAATAAAGTTGAAGTTGAAGTTGAAGATAAGTGTAATGAAATCGTAATGAAGTATCCATGGCGCCTTTCTTCAGTAAAACACCTGGGCGCTGATTGTATGTATGTACATTGATCAGAATGGTCAAATTTCTTTAATCAAGTAAACACCGGCCCCGCCCGGCCCGGCTTGAAAACACAATTTTTGCGGCCCGGCCCGGCCCGGCTAAAAATCCCCGCGGGCCGGGCCGGGCCGGCCCGTGCAGGTCTCTACCAGCAGCACAGGGAGTATGCAAACTTATGCAGTACAGCTGTAAGGATACTCTTAAGGACATATCTTAAGGATGTAGGAAATATCGGCGAATTTTTTGATTTTCCACCTTATTGAATGTGCCATAAAATCTTGAAGATAGGAAATTTGCGGCCAAACTTGCCTGAAACATGTGTGCATGAGATGAGTTCTTCACGAGCCCTGAAAATTTCAAGATAATCCCAAAGTAAAACCCTAAAACAGTTCCGCCCAACTCCCTCTGGGTACCCAGCAATGGCCATCCATGGTTCTCTATGATGAAGGCCATTTTCCATAGTAAAACTCCAAAACACCCCTCACGGAAATGAACGTTTCTCTGGGGGGCGAGCAAACTCAGACCCGTGCTATGCAGCGTTCGAAAGCTCACATCATGGGCTTTCAGAATTTTCAATAAAATTTATGGCGTTTTTTGTTGTTTCAAAAATAATCGATCGCGAAATATCCATTAATCACGATTTTATCAGTTTTCAGCAGCCAAATAAAATGGTTTGGCATGAAAATTTGATGAGCATACTAGGTTTTCTGACACGGCAAATTCAATGGCGTGATCCATTTGTGCATTTGATGTCGCGAATGAATTTGGCGTAGCAGAAAACCCCCAATTTGGTAATCCCATTTTCCTTCTTAGCTGATTTAGTGAGGTGCTGAAAACTGATAAAATCGTGATAAATCGATACTTCGGGATCGATTATTTTTGAAACAACAAAAATCACCATAAATTTTATTGCAGATTCTGAAAGCCCATGATGTGAGCTTTCGAACGCTGCATAGCACGGGTCTGAGTTTGCTCGCCCCCCAGAGAAACGTTCATTTCCATGAGGGGTGTTTTGGAGTTTTACTACGGAAAATGGCCCTCATCAGAGAGAACCATGGATGGCCATTGCTGGCTATCGATTGATCACATGATCCAATGCACAAATGGATCACGCCATTGAATTTGCCGTGTCAGAAAACCTAGTATGCTCATCAAATTTTCATGCCAAACCATTTTATTTGGCTGCTGAAAACTGATAAAATCGTGATAAATCGATGCTTCGGGATCGATTATTTTTGAAACAACAAAAATCACCATAAATTTTATTACAGATTCTGAAAGCCCATGATGTGAGCTTTCGAACGCTGCATAGCACAGGTCTGAGTTTGCTCGCCCCCCAGAGAAACGTTAGTTTCCGTGAGGGGTGTTTTGGAGTTTTACTATGGAAAATGGCCCTCATCAGAGAGAACCATGGATGGCCATTGCTGGCTATCGATTGATCACATGGTCCTATGCACAAATGGATCACGCCATTGAATTTGCCGTGTCAGAAAACCTAGTATGCTCATCAAATTTTCATGCCAAACCATTATATTTGGCTGCTGAAAACTGATAAAATCGTGATTAATGGATATTTCGCGATCGATTATTTTTGAAACAACAAAAAACGCCATAAATTTTATTACAGATTCTGAAAGCCCATGATGTGAGCTTTCGAACGCTGCATAGCACGGGTCTGAGTTTGCTCGCCCCCCAGAGAAAAGGTCATTTCCGTGGGGGGTGCTTTGGAGTTTTACTATGGAAAATGGCCTTCATCATAGAGAACCATGGATGGCCATTGCTGGGTACCCAGAGGGAGTTGGGCGGAACTGTTTTAGGGTTTTACTTTGGGGCCATAGGGATGTCCAACGCACACCATATCGGCCGATTCCGCCGACCCCCCACTATACATGTCTGCCTGATGGCCGCCCGATCTCGGTTGACAATGACAATTAAACACAGGCACTTGCTCAATGATCTCACCGCCCAGAGAGATGCTAGCAGAGAGGGAAACTGGTCTATTACTTTTTGAAAATAGGGTATATTTAGTTTTAGGAGAATTGAGTTTTAGGTGGAGTGAGGAGGTGGTGTGGTAAATGCTACTAACATCCGTCTGGAGCGAACTATTATCAGCATTTGTGAAAATTGGCTTAACTAAGGCGGCATCATCAGCGTAAAGAAACAACTTTAGCACCAGAGCTAAGCTGTAACTTTGCAACACGATTTATATATAGGCAACAAAGAGAATGGGTCCCAGTACCGAGCCCTGGGGTACCCCACTGGACTCTGCTTTAAACAGAAGATTGCTCGCCGTTGACACTGACAGAAAACGTTCTGCCACGCAACCACGAAGAGAGCCAACGCAGCAAAATAAGCGGAAGGCCAAAGTCAAGTTCGAGAACATGCAGCAAAGCAGAGTGAGGAACAGAAGGAAAAGCGGACTTGGATGTCAAAATACACGGCGGCCACTTTTGCAGACTTCTCAAGACCAGTACTGACGGCATTAATAATGCAATTCAAGTGTCCTAAAATTCCGAAAAAAACGACGTCGTTTTTTTGCTAACCCCCTCCCCCTCCTAGTGCGTCGTCTATGGTCGCATTTCAGCAGACCCCCTCCCCCTCTGGAACGACGTCGTTTATGGACGGCCCCCTAGGGCAGGGTGATGCGTCCCTAAAGGCGGCTTTTTACTTCTGCCAGTCCCATGGCACTGGCCCTTCGTCATGCTGCTCTACAGCCTTAGCTGTTTGCGTAATCGATTTCCCTACCAGTCCGCAAAAATCTAAATGGCGCGCGAGGTAAAGTGCTGCGTACTGTACACACAGCAGCCTTAACAACTAAAGTCTGTTCAAAAATCTTTGGCGCTGGGTACATCCGGCAGTGTCCCGAATTTATGCGTCATGTGATCCCCATACATGTATATATGGATCTGTTCCTCTCATCAACCAGACTACTATACTGTTCTCGAAATTTTCATATTGAACTTCAGTTAGAAGCAAGAGGCCTGACAAAAATATCGACTTTTTTGGCAAAGCGCCAATTTTTCTGCCGATACCAGATTCGCATTCCCCAACCTTCAGGCATCTCGAAAATACTACCATATATGGGTCTACGATCAACCCTACCAAAGTTACACTCGATTTTCTAACGCCGACAAGCGGTCAAAATTTTGTTCTCCCATAGTTAAGCACAAAAATTCATTCAAGATCGAACACATGGGGGTTTTTTTCCTCCAATCAATTTCAGCTTCACGGTTCTATGTTATTTCGGACATGCTGAATCCAGCGGTCACACTGGTGTTTCTCTACAGCTTTGATTTTTGCTAGAAATTTGACCTCGAAGTTAGGGTGTTCACCTGAATTTCAGAGTGTTGTTGTCTTGTCGGCATTAGAAAATCGACTGTAACTCTGGTAGAGTTGATCGTAGACCCATATATGGTAGTATTTTCGAGATGCCTGAAGGTTGAGGAATCCGAATCTGGTATCGGTACAAAAATTGGCGCTTTGCCAAAAAAGTCGATTTTTTTTGTCAGGCTTCTTGCTTCTAACTGAAGTTCAATATGCAAATTTCGAGAGCAGCATAGTAGTCTCGTTGATGAGAGGAACAGATTCATATATACATGTATGGGGTTTTGACCAGGGCCACACAAGATACATTAGATAAGGCTTTTCATGAAATTCAGGTGTACACCCTAACTTCAAGGTCAAATTTCTAGCAAAAATCAAAGTCGTAGAGCAAGACCAATGTGACGGCTGGATTCAGCATGTCCGATATAACATAGAACCGTGAAGCTGAAATTGGTTGGAAGAAAAAAACCCCCATGTGTTCGATCTTGAATGAATTATTGTGCTTAACTATTGGAGAACAATATTTTGACCGCTTGTCGGCGTTAGAAAATCGAGTGTAACTTTGGTAGGGTTGACCGTAGACCCATATATGGTAGTATTTTCAAGATGCCTGAAGGTTGGGGAATGCGAATCTGGTATCGGCAGAAAAATTGGCGCTTTGCCAAAAAAGTCGATTTTTTTGTCAGGCTTCTTGCTTCTAACTGAAGTTCAATATGCAAATTTCGAGAACAGCATAGTAGTCTCGTTGATGAGAGGAACAGATCCATATATACATGTATGGGGTTCGCAATACGCATAAATTCGGGACACTGCCGGATGTACCCAGCGCCAAACATTTTTGAACAGACTTTAGATTTGACCAACAATCAGAAAGTACATATTAGGTCGTTGGCCATGGTTACTTTACACTATCCCCGTCTCGTGTCCTCAGTCACAGCGGCCAGTCAGGTCCTCGCGGTTGTTGTGGATTTGAAAGCGAAACCGGTCAGCGCCAATAGATTTTGTTGACAGACAGCCCAACCCTGGTCAACGTCGAAACCCAGAGATGGCCAGTGGATAGAAAGAGAACCACCTCAGCTACGAGGCACAGGCAACGCATGTGCGTAAGGCCGGCCACGGACCCGTAGTGCTACGGTACTTTCTCAACTTCTTTAAAAAACATCGTGATTCAGTCATGTTTCTTACTTCCGTCGAAATTTTTTTCCTATACTCGGCCGGAAATTGTATGTAGCACTGCAATAGTTCTGGGTACGGTACTGGTACATTATTATGACACTAGAAATGTCACCATTTTTATTTTAGATGAGAACAGAGAAATTAATGACTGGTGTAGCACTTAGAAAAGCGTACACTTTAGAAAATCCTACTAACGTTTGGTTGATTAACGCGAAAATAGCTTCCTAAACTTAACAATCGATCAACCTTTTCGATTTTTTTCAGATCAATTTTTCAGGTCAACATCGATTTTTCCACATTTTTACCTGTCCCAATTAGTATTGGGTATTGGAGGGGGGCAAAAACCCCAATACCCAATACCTCGAAAACACCAAAATACACCCCATACCAGTTCGCACTCTAAAAATAATTGCCCGTGGCCAGACTGGGGAGATCACTCGAATTGCAAATTTTGAACACAGACGACCGAATGTGGTATCAAATGACTGCTGACGATCACTTGATTATTATTTTACACATCAACCTCTAATTACTAAATGCTATATTCAGCTTTACCTCAGATTGCCCGTTTCTGGTCTCAGACCAAATCCTGTAAAACGGTACACACACAAATTCTAAATCTTTAGCTAATATGACCAAATGCGGTATCAAACAACTGCTTTTGACATCTACATAGATTGTACACCAGCACACCAGCACACCAATAACTAATACTGCATGCTACCTCAGATTACGCGCTTTCGTCATGTCGCTTTACTTCATCGATTATCGGCCGATTACCCCGGGAACCCCACTTAGAAAACTTGCTATAAAATTCATACGCATCAAGCTCATAAGCACATACGTTCCCAACGCCGATCCGTAGACCATTACCCTAGCTACAGAATAAGCACAGTTAGAAAAATTGGGATCGCGAACCACAGGGCGGTGGTCCTTTTTAAACGACGATCATCACTATTAAAAACATAAAAAAAAGAAATTTTCTAGGTCATCTTTTGAAAGATAGCTACGAATTATACAGGGTACGCCAAAAAACAACCCAGCAGTTTTTTTGCTGTAGCAACTGCAAATCGCAACCGATTTGAATGAATCTTTTCTAAACAAAAGATAAATAAATTCTTGAAAGACTGATGAATCGCTTATTAAGATAGCCTGCTTAGTTCCTGAGATATTTGCCCTAAAAGTCAAAACAGAGATTTTGCCAGTGAACAAGAGTGATAAACACAACCCAGCAGACTTTCTACTTTTGCAACCATGAATCTTAGCCGATTTGAATGAATCCTTTTTTGAATGAAAGATTGATAAATTCTTGAAAGATTGGTGCAATTTTCATTGAGATTCACTGCTTAGTTCTTGAGATATTTGCCCTCAAAGTCGAAACAGATTTTGGCACAGAACAAGAGCGATTCCGTTGCACTTCATAATAAATCAGATTCCTACTGCTGAGGGCTAGCTAATTACACTTTACTGTTGAAGTGGACCAAGTTTGTGTGTCACCAGTAAAGCCTCCAATAGCCCTCAGCAGTAGCAGGAATTCGTTTTATTACGAAGTGCAGCGGAATAATAAAAATTCCCCCCTTGTTCACTGCCAAAATCACTGTTTTGATTTTGAGAGTGAATATCTCAGGAACTAAGCAGAGTACATTAATAAAGGTTACATCAATCTTTCAGGAATTTATTTATCTTTCATTTAAAAAAGGATTCATTCAAATCGGTTGAGATTTGCGGTTGCTACGGCGAAAAATCTGCTGGGTTGTTTTTTTCGGCACACCCTGTATTATGTGATTAGGTCTACCTTAGATGCATATTTGCCGATATTTTTTGCGAATACCCATACCCATACCGAACCGATTCCTGAAAATCCCATACCCATACAACAGTAGGTCTACCTTTTTAGATGTACATTTCGGCACATCTACTTTCAGAGATCCTTGAACAACAAATGAAGAAAATGGAAAAAAGAAAAACGCGCTGTGGCTCGCGACTACCATTTACAAAAACAATCGTTGCATTCCAGTCCCTGACAGATATGTCTGCCCAGCATATGGGTAGATATGACAATTTGCTATCGATTAAGCAATAAGTACAACAATCTTCGTCCTCCAAGCTCCAGGAGGGTGGTCCTTTTCAAACAAAACAATTTCCAAAAATTATCTATACTTGAAACCCTAATCGGTGCGACTAATGATCTCCCTAGCATGACCACTTTGATTCCCGGCCCATTCCCCCCACCCGGCGCTGCCGCGACGGGTTACTGTAATATTGCTACATGTGAAACAACACAAAGCGCGCGAAGTTTAAACGACTTCGCAGAGAAGTGGTAGTAAAAGCACTAAAACAGAACAGCTTAAAATCTCCAAGTAGTTGCAATTTTTATAAATACCGATACCCGGTATGCCAATTATTTTCAGAATACCTGCCTGCAAGTGCAAACATCCCTCCCCTTTGCTGTTATTAGGTACGGTGCAACGGCAGCTCCAGTTCGGTTCCCATTTACGTATTTACCGTCACCGACTTTTGGAGGCCTGGGTTGGGTCTGGGCCTGACAATTTTCCAAATATAAAAGTACCCCAACAGACGCATCAGTATAGGCACGCTCTGGAGGGCCTGTTTTCCAAACATAAAAGCACCCCTAGGGGACGCATCGGTATAGGAAATCTCCGGAGGGCCTGTTTTAAAAACATAAAAATACCCCTAGGGGACGCATCGGTATAGGAACGCTCTGGAGGGCCTGTTTTAAAAACATAAAAGTACCCCTAGGGGACGCATCGGTATAGGAACGCTCCAGAGGCCCTGTTTTAAAGACATAAAAATACCCCTAGATGGACGCATCAGTATAGGCACGCTCCGGAGAGCCTGTTTTAGAAACATAAAAGAACTCCTAGAGGCGCATTTTCCAAATATAAAATCATTTCTGACCTCTCAAAAACCTCAGCGGAGGGGAAGAAAAATATATTTTCACACCAAACATAGAGCAGATAGCGCATACCGTAATCCGGCCGCGGCAGCGCCGGTTGGGGGGGAATGGGCCTCCTCCCGACCACTTTTTGTATTTGTATTATTTGGCAATTCGGTTTCTTCGAGCCGTCGAGCCGTTCGAGCCGTTCGAGCCGTTCGCACCGGCAGGTAACGCTGTGGGCGCTGAATTTTGTGCAATTGGCAGAACGTTTTCAGGCTGTGATTTTCTTCAATATGCTTTCTGCTTTCACTCGCATCTCTTCTGGCCAACTCCGGATCGCCATGCCGAAATACTACCCCAAGAATCGGCCGATTCAGTTGTGGAAATCAATTAAACTGTGGATTTTCCCTCAGATTGCAAAGATTTCAACTCTTCAAGCTATGATACTTGTTCAATGTGCTTTGTGCTTTCACTAGGTATGGCCAATGGTTTTCAAAAATTCACGCTACAGCAAAAAAATTATGCTAAAACCGCCGACAACATGACCGGATGCGATAATTTACGCAAAAAACCGCACTTTATTCAATCAAAAATTAGAAAAATGCGATCTAAAAACGTCCGTCTGCGAAGAACTTTTGTATGGCGCACTTGGTACCATTTCAAAACATGGGCAACAGATTTGAATAACTCGCGCTACAAGCAAAAATTTATGCTAAAACGGCAATAGCATGACCGGATGCGATTATTTACGCAAAAAACCGCACTTAATTTCATGAAGAATCGGAAAAATGCGGGTTAAAAACAGCCGCGTGTGTCAAATCGCGCAAATTAGTGTTTATAACTTGGTCGCCGTCCCAGCGGTGGCTGATTTTCTATGGCGCGAGTTACGAAGGTGAAACCAACTTGATTGTTTAAAATCTACTAGAAAGATGTGAATATTCGTCGCCCAGCTAAATTAATGCGAAAAAGTATGATTGCAAGTGTTGGGTACAATAAAAGCCTAAAATGGCAAAATTAAGGGTTACAGAAACTTCAACACCGTTTGTGGGGTTAACGGCAAAGAGCAGAGGGCAAATTCTTATATCATTCGAAAGTCTGAAGTCTACTGTACACGGAACCGATTGAACATCTTGCGCCGAATTCGTCGTTTTTTCACAAGAACGAGGAACATGAAAAAAATCCACGAAAATGCCCATTTTCAGTAGTTAAGAAAGAATCAAATTTGTGGGGACCATGCCGAAGTGCGGAAAGAAAAAAAGCGGTGATATATAGGTAACGAGTTGCGCTGATTTTAAAGCCGGTTGAACAAAATTTGAATCAACTCTCCTTTTAGCAGAAAATGGCCATTGAAAAACGACGAATTCAGTTTTCGAGAGGAAAATGCCCTTTAACGGCCGAATTATGATTCAAAATGCATCTTATTCGATAGCTCACACTCTGTTTCATATAAATACATCACATTCCCCTATCAATAACGGAACACAAAAAAGCATTTGCGCTTGAAGTTGCAAAAACCGTTTTGGACCACTTTTTGCCTGTGATTTTGTATTTTCTATTCTGCGCCGCGCGGACGTGCTTTGGCCATCCCTACTTTCACTCACATCTCTTCTGGCCAACTCCGGATCGTTATGCCGAAATACTATCCCGAGAATCGGCCGATTCACTTGTGGAAATCAATTAAATTGACGATTTCCCTTCAGATTGCAACGATTTCAACTCTTCAAGCTGTCAATGTGCTTTGTGCTTTCACTCACATCTCTACTGGCCAATTCGGAATCGCCTTGCCGAAATACTATCCAGAGAATCGGCCGATTCAGTTTGAAAAGCAATTAAACTGTCGATTTTTATTCAGATTGCGATGATTTCAGCTGTGGTGCTTCTACGATACACCTGAGCATCCTATCCAACCACATGTACCAGTCAGCTCCGATTCGCTAAACCGAGCACCATCTGGGAGAGAATCGGCCGATTCGGTTTTGTTTGTTTCGTTTTGGTTTTTAGTTCCACTGTCCTTTCGAACAGCTCAGGACAGCCCGCGCTCTTTTCAGAGCCTTTCAATTGGGCAACCCTGCCCCTTCCTGCTATTCGGTCCTCGGAGCAACGGCAGCGCCGGTTCGGTTCCCATTTACCTGCTACCGTCACTGGCTTTTGGCGGCCTTGGTTGGGCTTTGCGTCGGCTACTTCCAGTCACTTCGACCGGTTTTGAACCCACAAACAACCTCTCAGACATATGCAAACAACCTCTCGGAGCACAAACAACCTCTCTGAGCCGAAGTGACAAACGGGATAGCGTAAACTACCCGTCATGACCAAGACGTAACTCGGTTGTGGAAAACGCCGAAACTGACGATTTTCCTTCAAGTTGCCCATTTCTTCAATACTTCCGCCCTGTATTTTTCCGGATGCCTTTTGCACCCTGTATTCTTCCGCGTGCTTGTTTGCCCCCAAAATATACCCCTTTAAAATTTGTACCCCCAAAAATTCTTACCCCCATATTTTCGGTCCGAAATTATTTGCGCCTTGTATTTTGGCACACCCCGGACCCCCTGTTGCATGTACGAAATATACAGAGAGCAAAACACTTTGGACTAAAAAAATGGGGGGGGGGTAAGAAATTTAGGGGGGGGGCAAATTTGGGGGGGGGGGGCAAATAAAGCATCCTGAATAATACAGGGCGCAAAAAATTCAGGGAGAGAAACCATTTTGTGTGTACAAACTTTGGGGGTACAGATTTAGAGGTACAGATTTTAGGGGGTACATACTGTATTTTAGGGGGTAAACTAAGCTGGTAAACCGCAAAATACAGGGCAGAGAGAGTGTATCGAGGAAATATGGGCAATCTGAAGGAAAATCGTCAGTTTTACCAATTTCCACACCTGAATCGGCTGATTCTCCGGATAGTATTTCGGCAAGGCGATTCCGAATTGGCCAGTAGAGATGTGAGTGAAAGCACAAAGCACATTGACAGCTTGAAGAGTTGAAATCGTTGCAATCTGAAGGGAAATCGTCAATTTAATTGATTTCCACAAGTTTATCGGCCGATTCTCGGGATAGTATTTCGGCATGGCGATTCGGAGTTGGCCAGAAGAGATGTGAGTGAAAGCACAAAGCACATCGAACAAGTATCATAGCTTGAAGAGTTGAAATCGTTGCAATCTGAGGGAAAATCCACAGTTTAATTGATTTCCATAACTGAATCGGCCGATTCTTGGGATAGTATTTCGGCATGGCGATTCGGAGTTGGCCAGAAGAGATGCGAGTGAAAGCACAAAGCATATTGAAGAAAATCACAGCCTAAAAACGTTCTGCCAATTGCACAAAATTCAGCGCCCACAGCGTTACCTGCCGGTGCGAACGGCTCGAACGGCTCGACGGCTCGAACGGCTCGAAGAAACCGAATTGCCGTATTATTTTGGTTGGTGAAAAGAGCATGATGAGGCCGGTAGCGGCGGCGCCAGACGTAGCGGTTGTCCAGACAGAAATGCCAATCTAATTGCTGAAATGAGGGCGTTTCGTTAAGTTACTGCTGTGCTTTAATTAAGTTCCTTCTTCGGTTGTTGTTTTGTTGTCTTGAAAAAGAAAGAGGTCGGGCCGATGGATTCTTCGATGGCGCTAGAAAACGAACAGTTCGAAGATGCCTTCGAGAGTCTACCTGCGTAAGTACACGCAATCTTCTTATTCCATTATCGGATCAGGTGTAGCTGGGGAGGGGGGAAATCAGGAACCGATCCCAAACAAAAACTAATGTGTTTAATGATCATAATTAATTATAAATTAACGATTTCTATCATTAAATATCGATTATCGATTATTTTTTTGGCAAAATTTCAAAATCGTCTAAAATTGTCATGTCATATCATTTGAAAGCCCTTCGCCTGACGAGTGTAATGATCACTAAATCAGCATAGGGAACGCCCGGGGCCTGTTTTCCCAAATATAAAAATACCCCTAGAGACGCATCAGTACAGGGCACGCACCGGAGGGCCTGTTTTCCAAATATAAAAATACCCCTAGGGGTACGCATCAGTATAGGGCACGTTCCGGAGTCGTATAGTCATATGAAGGTTAATTAATTAATATATAGTCCATTTCTGACCTTCGCTGATTCCCCCCAGCTGCACCTAACCCCATTATCTTCAAAACAAAATTTGGACCGCACATCGGAACCGGAAGTCTAGGCCTAGGTGGTCCGGGTTAGGTCTAGCTTGGGGGGAAATCAGGGAAGGGCAGAAATGGACTATATATTAATTAATTAACCTTCATATGACTATACGACTCCGGAACGTGCCCTATACTGATGCGTACCCCTAGGGGTATTTTTATATTTGACAAAACAGGCCCCCGGTCGTGCCCTGTACTGATGCGTCTCTAGGGGTATTTTTATATTTGGAAAACAGGCCCTCCGGAGCATGCCTATACTGATGCGTACCCCTAGACAGACATGGGCAAAGGGGTGGGTTGAGGCGGGGTTGGCCCCCCTCGGGCTCTGACCTACCCCCCCTCAGCCGGCCGCTACCCCCCTCAGGAATTTTTTTGGAAGAATTTTGTATAGAAAAGTATGATAAAAATATGCCTGGACTAGGTGTAAATAAGCTCAGAATAGCTTAGTTTAACTTGCTGTAATGAAAAATAAGCCAAAAAACCTTGGTTTTAGCCAAAAATCATACTTTTTGGCTTACCACCTGAAAGGAAAGTGGAGGTCTTTACTAGCAGTCTGGTACACACAACACAACAAACACACACTCTCAGGCACACACACACACAGCCACTCGATAACTCGCTACTACAAACACTCACAAAACTATCGAATTCTTCATCACTCCCCTTTGGACGAGTGTCGACTGGCCGCCACTGTGCCTGACAATCGAGGGAAAGTGAACTGCGGGAACTGCTCCGCCTCTGTTGACTCGGCATCTCCGGAAAACTGCCCTGTATTGACACCGTACTGATTCGATCTCTTGCGCGCCACGTTGCGGCCTTTCTGTGCCTTTGTCTTCATCTGGTGACTCGTCATGGGAGAAACGGGATCACATCTCTTGGCCAACAAACTCAAACGAACTAACATTCTCTCCGTCTGCCTTCTTCTTCTCTTTCTCTTACTTCTTAACAATCAATCTCTTACAATCTGAAGGTCCCCGGTTCAATCCCGGGTCTCGGCACTAATGAAAGGAAAGTGGAGGTCTTTACTAGTAGTCTTGTACACACAACACAACAAACACACACACTCTCAGGCACACACACACAGCCACTCGATAACTCGCTACTACAAACACTCACACAAAACTATCAAATTCTTCACACCCCCTCAGGCGCTCCTACCCCCCTCAGCCCCCCCTCAGGAATTGAAAATTCTACCCCCCCCCCCTCAGCCGAAATGCTAGCCCATTTCAAATGATGCCCTACTCGACTGCATTGCAGAGAAAAAATTTTTTTCGAATCCTTTCCGGGCCCGATTTGACCCCCGCACCGTCAATAGTTCAACTGTTTTATTTCATGGAAATGTAGCGCTATGTTTTTGCTTTCGATTAAAGAAAAAAAATCGAGAAAAAAATGTACACCAAATCGAGTTTTTGGGCCTTGAAAGTTGAAAATCAAAAAAAATTTCCTTATAATGGGTTGCACACTGTAAACAACACAACTTGGTCAGTTTTGAATCGAATTCGAAGATCTTTGGCACACATATTGTACTGTTCATCTTGCACATAGCGCACAAACCTGGTCCTGGTTGCCGCTGTTTAACACGAGTTTTATGCTTATTTTGTTTATCATTTTCAGTTTCGCAAACAATTTTAACAGTCTTACTCAAAATCAGGTTGTAGCTCGCTCCTATGGCGCTTTTAAGAAAAAGGTTTCAGTTAAAGATTTTAGTCTATGGTTCGGGTAAGAGCTCCAGAGCCACTGAGCCGTCTTTCATATCCGGTTATATTCTGTCATATAGTCCTGGTCGTCCGTTTACTAACCCGTATTCATCTTATGTTGTGTACTAACCCTACTTTGCTCGATGATTTTGATATGAGAGGAAAAAATAAAATAAAAATAACAAAGTTTGGACGTAGTTGCTGGTTGTAAGGAAAGATGTCTTTAAAATGGTCCTGCTTTTATGGTACAGTGTCTCTGAGCTATTATTTATGGTATTTCTGTGGTGATATAAAGTATGTTTCCTGAAAAAAAAATTTCTCGGTTTCATTTGATGTTTCCCATGATGGGCGTCCGAATTGTCTTTTTGAAAGGAATTAGAGCTGGAAATCGGGCCGGCCCAACTCAAGCAATGCCTAAGCGAAGGATAGTTGGAAACTTTTGCATTGAATAAACATTCTGCTTACTTGGTGCTTACAAGAAATAAGCATCAATTAGCATTGTGCACTAGTAACCAATATTTACAGAGACTGCTTAGACTCTGTTACTCTCTTGTTATTTGTTTTCTCCTTCAGCAATGCCATGTAAGATTTGCGTAACTCCAATGATGCTTTCATGACGTGTCTAGGCCAAACCGATCTGGAGATATGGCTGGTCAAAGCATTGAAAAATCGTGAAAAATGGCGTTTTTTGAAAATTTCACAAAATAGAGGGGGAAACAAAGAATTCTGCAGTCATCTAATTTTCATCGCAATTAGAAAAAAAGCTCATTTTTTGACGTTGCGCAAATTATCCCACAGCGGCCAGGATCAATAATGTTTATTTTGGTCTGTTCACGTGAACACCTACGCAAATCTTGCATGGCAATTGCAATTAAGGAGAAAACAAATAACAAGAGAGTAACAGAGTCTAAGCAGTCTCTGTAAATATTCGTTATAATGCACAATGCTAATTGATGCTCACTTCTTGTAAGTACATGTTTATTCAATGCAAAAGTTTCCAACTATCCTTCGCTTAGGCATTGCTTGGGTTGGGCCGGCCCGATTTCCAGCTCTAATTCCTTTCAAAAAGACAATTCGGACGCCCATCATGGGAAACATGAAATGAAACCGAGAAATTGTTTGTGAAACTGAAAATAATAAACACAATAAGCATAAAACTCGTGTTAAGCAGCGGCAACCAGGACCAGGTTTGTGCGCTATGTGCAAGATGAACATTACAATACGTGTGCCAAAGGTCTCCGAAATCGATTCAAAACTGACCAAGTTCTGTTGTTTACAGTGTGCACTTGCAACCCATCATAAGGAAAATTTTTTTGATTTTTAACTTTCACGGCCCAAAAACTCAAATTCTCCCCCTTTTTTCTCGATTTTTTTTCTTTAATCGAAAGCAAAAACATAGCGCTATATTTCCATGAAATAAAACAGTTGGGAACATGACTGTGTAGGGGTCAAATCGGTCCTGGAAGGGGTTCGAAAAAAATTTTTTTCCTGCAATGCAGTCGAGTAGGGTATCGTTTGAAAGAGAATAACTTTCTGATTCTAAATATGTAATTCGCAAGTTCCTATGGTCATTTTGTCCCGAGTTATGACTCGAAACCTGTGAAAGAGTCGAAAAAGTGACCCTCTCAATTTGGTGTACATTTTTTTTCTCGATTTTTTTTCTTTAATCGAAAGCAAAAACATAGCGCTACATTTCCATGAAATAAACCAGTTGAAGTATTGACGGTGCGGGAGTCAAATCGGGCCCCGGAAAGGATTCGAAAAAAATTTTTTCTCTGCAGTGCAGTCGAGTAGGGCATCATTTGAAAGAGAATCGTTTTCTGATTCTAAATATGCAATTTGCAAGTTCCTACGATCATTTGGTCCCGAGTTATGACTAGAAATCTGAGAGGGTCGAAAAAGTGACCCTCTCAAAAATGGCCGGGAAGGTGATAAAATGTCTTTTTAGGTCAAATTAAACCAAAATATGAAATTTCAGCCAAATCGGAGACAAAAAGTTGAAATTTGTCCGGGAAGAGTCGACTCTTATATAAACCGGCTCTTAAACTCTAATTAGGGATCCGAAACCCTGTTTTGGGTCTCTGAAACCCAAATTAGGGTTCTGGAACCCTATTTTGAGCCTACAGAAACTTAAATTTAAGTCTCTGGAACCCAATTTTGGGCCTCAGAAACCCCAATTATCATACATGTAACAGGGGGGATCTGGGGGGTCTGCCCCCCCACCCGACTTAGGCCAGACCCCCCCCAGATGGGGGACCCCCCCCCCCCCCCGAGACGATTTCACCGACCCCCCCCTCCGATTTTTCTGGCAAGTAAATTTTCGAGCAAATTTTTGCAATTTTTTACAATTTCACACACAAAAATTGTCAAAATCGCCTGCAAAACAGCACTTTTTAGCTGTATTTCAGCCCAAATTAGGGATTTTTGGGGATTTTTAGCCCAAAAATTGCGATTTTTTTCGATTTTTGAGCGTTTTTTAGTGCCCACCCCCCCTCCCCCAAAATTTTGACTCAGACCCCCCGGCCGGCGCCAGACCCCCCCCAACCCCCCTCCCCCCTCGGCGGATGACCTGTTACATGTATGCCAATTATGGTTTCAGAAACCCAATTTAGGATTTTGTTACCCTATTTTGAGCCTTAGCAACCCCAATTAGGGTTTTAGAAACCCAAAATATGGTTCCGGAACCCTATTCAGATCCTCTAAAACCCTAGTTTGTGTTGCGAAAGCCTGTTTAGGGTCTCGGAAACCCTAATCAGAGCTTCTTGAACACTGTTTACGGGTTTAGAAACCCAGAATAGGGTTTTAACCCCCAAATCGGTAGGGGTACTCCCAATTTTTCAAATTTTGACTGTTCCCAACCTATTTTTCTGCTCTGCCCCATGTATGGCTAAGGTTTGCCGAAATTTCGGAGCTTGTTCGTATTTGGGTATGGGAGCTTAGGTTCTGATGCAGGCGTATGGTTATGCAGGCGTTTTGGGCTAGTTAGTACTAACTTTGGCCTAGTACTAGGGCTAGTTAGAACTAGAACTAGAGCTAAGTTTCTAGTGTATGCTCGCGTTAGTACTAATTCTAGTTCTAACTCTAGTAAGAAAAGCGCGCTGTGTAACCATAATGCAAGGGCAATAGGTGTGCTTATCAAGTCTATCCTCGTCATCTGATTCCTTTAACATGCCCTCTTTGCTGCAGACAACAAAAATTCAACTATGCCGTGTCTTAGTATTGTCGCAGCAGCATAAATGGCCGGTCAAAGTCAAGTATATCTATGAAATGGGGAGCTATATGGTTATCCGACTGTAATACCCTACTCTTTCAGAACAACACCATCCAAAAAAATCTATGTATACGTTGAAAGAAGTGACTCTGAATCAAAGTAGCAGTAACAGAAAGATTGGCAATTAGAGGCCTTTGTCTCAGCTCTCCGAAGTGTCAGTGTGTGGTAGTCAATAAGCAGATCGTTGTCGCCATTTTTGCGCCGGCGACGCAAGTCAGTCCGCAAATCAATTGCTTGCCACAAACCAAATAATGTCCGATAGTCACATATTTTGTTCAGTTAAAAATGCTGCTAACAAATCCGATAGAAAGTTGCATTTTGCTGTTAAAAACATTCTATCTAAAGATGATACTGGATTTGGAAATAGTAAGAAACTTTTATTTAATAATTGATTCGTCGGTCTAAGTTGCATGATGATGACCCACATCTTGCCTCCTTAAGTTGCCAAAATTCTAACTACTACTGTGTATTCTGCAGTTATACCTTCACTAAACAGATTTTGCTACCGTACCAGACATGTCAGCCGTTTGCAGACAAGAATAGAAAGTATTGTATTTTCCAGCATTTATGGACATGAAATTTTAGTCGGATTTTATTGTATTCAAAACGGCCGGGTGAACAATCAGCTGATGGTAGCGGAAAAGGAATAGATACAATGTAGCCAGTAAATAAGAGCTATACGTTATGTCGTTTTTGCTATGCGTAAGCTATCTAAGCCACTACCAATAGCTAGGGTAGTACTCTGTCCTTGAATACGAGGCAAAAATTGCTCAAAAATAACCTTACAAGCAACAAAAAAGAACAAACCAGGGCTGTCTAGTAAGCTCCGGAGCAGTCTAGGCGATTTGGCTAGTACTAACTAGATAGTACTAAGCACTAAAAACGCGTGCATACCAGTTAGTTTAGTACTAGCGCCGATTTCTAGTTCTAAGCAGAAAACCGCTAGATCTAGGCCTAGTTCTAACCGCGTGCATACCGCCTCTGCTTCCATAAAATTTGTTAATTTGGTCAGACATGTATTTCTCAAGGTCACTAGGTCTGTTCGCGTAGTTTATGAAGGTTTTTGAGTTTTTATCACATAATTATACATGTCCGCGACAATCATCGACTGAAATTGTATGAGAATAACGATTTTCATTCCTTATTAAGTGGAACTTAATTAATGCATTAGGTGCGTTCTGTTAACGTCAGTGGTGGACATCCGTTTTTTGCGTGCCAGGCGTTAATGTAGAATCGAGCCGAAGGGCTATGATTGTCTAAACGTTTACGGATCAAAATTGGCATGTGAGCAGCATCGAATTTTTGCCTTTGATTAATGCGCAATTACTAGCCTGGCTGAGAAGCCGCCTTAGGAGGCGCTTGTTAGCTGGCCTGCGCTCTCCGGGGAAATATACCACTGAGCCATACGCGGTCATTAGCATCTTCTAAGTTGGCCGGTTGCCTTTTTAGACCGCAAGCAATGGACCTCGTGGCTTCTATTCGAGAGACGCAGATTGCTCTCAATCTCTTCCTCAATAACCGGTTCCAAGAGGCCAAGGAACGAATGGAACCTCTGTGAGTTGCTATGCTAACAGCTCCGACGATATCTAAAGTTTGGATTATTTGGAAGATTTGATAGAAATATTAGAATTTGAAGTCACTGAAAAAGATCGGTGTTTACACATGTATGTGTCGTCGGAACTCTGTTTCCTTGTTCCTTAAATCAGTTTATGATTTTAGAGCAGACCAAAGTATGTACCACGCTCTGGGTTATGCCACGCTCATTTACATCCGGGCCATGATGACATGTGATACTGTAAGTGGTTTCAGTATATTTGCCTTCACATGTAGCAGGTTATCCGCCGTAGGGGATTGGGGTCTGGCGCCGGCCGGAGGATCTGAGCTCGAATTCGAGGGAAGGGTTGGGCACTAGAATTGATCAGAGTTCGAAAAAACGCAATTTTTGGGCTAAAATTCGTCTAAAATTGCTAATTTGGGCTCAAATACAGCCAAAGAATGCTGTTTTACAGCCGATTTTGCCAATTTTTGTCTGAAATTGTAAAAAATCGCAAAAATTCGCTCGAAAATTACTTGCCAGCGAAATCGGAGGGGGAAATCGTCTCGAGGGGTCTGGTCTGTTACATGTCTGTCTGGTCTGTTACATGTATGTTTGCCAGTCATGCCAGATGTAGGCCTAGAAAAATGGGTTTGGTAGCGGCCATTTTGGTGGGTGGGTCCAGCAAGAAAAGTCTCTTTCAGGTAGGGAGGGTTTGAGGTTCATCGAGCTAAGTTGAGGGTGGCCCATGTATGATCCAGGTAGTTTCCTCGGTTTTTAAACAGGCAGGGCGTTGGCTACACAATGAAATGAAGCTCTTTCTGAGCTACTCCTCTCAGGTCAACTCAGCACACTTGAAGTTTGCAAAAGTTGGAAAGAGATAGAAAGTCAGTTAAATTGTTCCGGCAATTCCTGCTGTCAAAAAGGAAATTTCTGTCGTTCTGCAGTTACCGATAGCAATTCAGTAGTCAGACTATCGACCAGAAACGCTTCAATGTTCAGAACTTTTGCAAAGTTATTTCTCTTCACTGTTGCCTTGTCCAGCTAAAGGAAAAGATCAGTGATTTTTGCTGCTAGCCCAGCCGCATTCTCCGAGCGCAGTTTTTGTGCGGTGCTAAAGACAAGCTGTTGCGTCAGTCTAAATTGCGGCTGTCAGTTGGCGCCAGAAAAAACAATTAAATCCCGGTTCGAAGCG
Organism: Sabatieria punctata; assembly: GCA_030248155.1. NCBI lineage: Eukaryota > Metazoa > Nematoda > Chromadorea > Araeolaimida > Comesomatidae > Sabatieria > Sabatieria punctata. Next base: position 164,513 of record JASANB010005969.1, on the reverse strand, counting down.
GCTGTCCCGGCAATTAGCAGGGATTTTGCTTGCCTTATCGATTACCTTATTTGAGGGAAGCTCACATCGGTGAAAGGCGGCTTTTTTGTCGCTAACTAAACTAATAATCTGCTTTTATGGTAGGCTCTAAGATGGATCGGGCACGTGCATGCTTTGCGCTGAAGAAAACAGGCAGGTCTTAGCTTTTTATGAGTCTGGGTGCCTAGTGATATATTGGCACCACCAGTCTGCTGTCGTAGTGTCTCGTGGGAACGGCTGTTTGTCCTTTTTGTATTTTCTCTTATTGAACGAGTTTTTCTGTAAATGTGCAGTTGAACTACTTTACTTTCCGATTTCGCATTTATCGGACCCATGCAAGAGTACAGATTTTAATAAAAATAGCTCAACAGATACTCATACCAGAACACTGTCGGAAGTTGAAAAGCAAACTAAGTAGCTCGGTTGATCAGTCAGGTAGCCCAGGGACCGTTGAATCACAAAAGACGTCCCTTCAGGAAGACGTAGACCAAGCAGTGAAGGCAACCAAAGCTGCATGTGGCGTTTGTGAGAAGTTCAGACGCCCAGTTTCACTCAGTGATCAAGTGAACAGATTCGTGAGGTTCGGGGACCGCTCCAATTTTCTATCTGATGGTGCGTGCCTGTGCTCTCGGAAATCAAAATTGATGCGCACTCCCCCATGTGGAGCCGTTTTTGCGACAAGAACGTGATTGCCACATAAATACTTAATAACACATGGGGCTGTTGCGTGTCCAGTCTCACTCGATTAAGCTCAGCCAGGGGCGCTGTTTTAGCTGAAATCCATGCCGAATTGTGCTATGCTGAGTGTTTGCTGCAGAGAGCACTGCTAACCTTTGTACAAGATGAAAACCTGGTCAGCTTTGTCAAAGGCGCACTGAAAATACGCAACTGCTATCAGTCATACAGGTACATACAACTTGCATCAGACCTGCAGAAGCCCTGTTTTGCCAAGGCCTTTTGCATTGTTTACAAATTTGGACAGGGCTTCAAAGAAGAACATAATATACAGTGTTGGCCATAAAAATAGATCGCCTGGACATTAGTACATTAGTGCGCAAGGGCGCATATGTGGGCAATTATCCTGGCTACAGAATAGGCAGATGGGTAGATATGACAGTTTGCTATCGATTATGCATATGTACAGATAACATTTATCGTGCCAAAAATCTTTTGATTCGGTTGACAATTGATGGAACGGTGACAATTTGAACTTATTCGGAAAAATCGAAAAAGGCCAGGCGTCTTTTTTAATGGTCAACACAGTACAGTTGACAGTTATACAATTGACAATTGTTGTGCAGTTATTGTGCGTCTGTTCTGAAGGTTTCTGAAGTACTGTACTGTTGCAGGGAGTGCCAGCGGATTTTGCACAGCCGTGACTGGAACGCCAATGACACACCGATTCGCAATCAGTTTGATTCCGGTGCTAGATTAGGGATTGGTACGTTCAACTTGATGATCTCTTCACTGCCTTCCAGGATTCTGAAGTTGCTTGAATTTGTTGGCTTTACAGGAGACATGGTGAGTAACAAAAATCTCTGCATAAAAGTATGGTTCCTTGTATACCGTATGGTACTTTACAAGATGTTGCTGACTGTAATACGGAACTGCTTTACAGCAAATTCAATCTGAAAACAAACATTTACCTGCATTTTCGTTTTAAACTGTTCAGAACACCTGTCTAATTGTTGTGTACACAAGTGCATAACAAAGCTTCTGGGGAAACAGAGATGGTAAAAAATATATGGATTTGATTATTGCAGCCACATACTGTACCGAATGATCTATAGGCCAAACTTTACACAATGTATCAACTATCAGAAATTGAAGGGCGTGCTGGATTGCTTAATGTCTTTTTGTCTTTGGTTGTGTTTTTTCTTAACATCTGCATAATCAACTATTATCAGAACAAGACATTCTCACAAGAGACAACTTATCAGATTATGCTTTTGTGATACGAGATCGGTGAAACCTATCACTAGACTTCATCAGCATCCACAATTTTTACTCGGAAAATGAAGCATATTTCTCGTTTGCGCTGTGCACTTGGATCATCATCGTTGCTTGGGTCGTTAAGGATCCAATTGACAAAGATTTTTTTCAGCTAAAATTCACATTCATGTGTACCCTCGGGATCTAATTGGCTGCTTGCGTGCCGGTTTGACAATTAGGTGTTTATTTGGCCAAAGCAGAGCGCAAATCCTATTTCCCTTTACGTAACGGTTGGGTGGACAGAAATTGAATCGACAAAGGGCCATAGTTATCACACGCCATCATGAGTTTTTAATTAAATAGTCACCTTTGGGAAGACGGACTTGATTGGCACTGACGCAACATAGGTGTATTTTTGGCCTGCCTCCAAGGGACATGTAAGGTTGGAGTTGAGGCAAGGGTTCGTGTTGCCGATGTCATAGGGTGTCACCAGGCTGCCTACTCGGGCTCGGACGATTGCTGTGAGATTGTCAACCTGCCTGTCTGAAAGATGCTGATTAATTTGCTTTGTATTCAACAGGGGCTTACATGCAGTGGGAACAAGTAGTAGTAGGGATTGGAACATGAGCAAAAAGTTGAAGCTAAAAGGAAAAGACACATTCTGTTTTACTGGTAGTGAAGGTGAGACGGAGTTGAGGGCTTGTTCCACGCACCATTGGACAGTATGTATTGACTTGTGACCGACAAGGATCGATGTCGATTTCATGAATCGTAAATGCAGATTCTGAAAAAAGCAAAGCAACAGCATGTCTCTCTCACAAACTTTGTATACAAACTCACTACAGTTTTTGAATCTAATTCGTTTGGCATTTGTGAGGCTCAAAGAAACAGACAGCAAGAGCACAAGAAGCATTGCCTTCATTTTTCGAACCAGGCGCCACCAAGTACCTACCAGAGCTGGCTAGCTGTCTGGTATGTTAATGGCATAGGTCACGCCACCCTTTTTGTTTATCAGATCGCATTGCAGCCGAACTTTGTAGTAAACCTCACTAGCTTTGATTAATCAGTTGGCCTTCGCATAGCTGCAAAACCAAACCAATCAATTCAGCGCATCAATTTAATGTGCCAGATTGGTCTAGCAATTTGGTGTTCATCAATATGCCGTGTAAGAAATGAAAGTTATCATGTGCATGGGCCTTGGGGACACAAAAATATAAATCTTAACTGCTGCTAGAAAATGTCTGAAATAGTAATGGAGCAGTTTAATCCAAAAGTAATGGTGGCAGCTAGAGTGTGAACTGGTATTGGGTGTATTGGGGTGTTTTTGAGTTATTGGGGTTATTGCCCCCAATACTAATTGGGACCTGTCAAAATCGAAAAAGATTGATGTTGACCTGAAAAATTAATCTCGAAAATTCGAAAAGGTTCGTTAATGATTAGGTTTAGGAAGCTGTTTTTGCGTTAATAAACTAAAAGTTAGTAGAAGTTCTTATAATGTCCCGCTTTTCTAAGTAGTACACCATTAATTAGTTTCCCTGTTCTTATCTAAAATAAAAATCATGCCATTTCTAACGATACAGAATGTACCAGTAGTGTAGATGTAGGTACCCAGGGCTGGGGGCGGTACACCCTTTCCGGCCCAGTTAGGAAAAGAATTCGTCGAAAATAAGAAACGTGATTGAGCTACAAATTATTGAGTACTAAATTTTTGAACTTTACACTCAGAATGGCTTTTAAGTGCTTTCTCAAAGGCAGTGGCGTATGCAGGGTGGGTACGTAGTACGTCCCCTTTGCGCTTGAGGTAGGAAGAGAAAGTCTGTCAAAAAGCAAGAAGCCCAACCAAGCCACTTTGAACTACCAAAACTTGTAATTTCTCTTAATTTTATACCCGAAATGCCTTTTAAATGCGTTTTTGAAGGTTAATTTTGCTGAATTTTTTTATCTTGTCTCCACCAAGCACTTTCAAAGTTTTGCACCTTGGTCAAAGGCTCAAAGACTATTTTTTTCAAAATTTTCTCGCCCTAGTTGGGCAGTGGCCCAATGAGGCCTTTTGAAAATTTTAAGAGCCGGTTTTTCTAAGGGTCGACTCTTCCCGGACAAATCTCAACTTTATGTCTCCGATTTGGCTAAAATTTTGTATTTTGGTATAATTTAACCTAAAAAGATGTTTTATCACCTTCCCGGTCGTTTTTGTGAGACTCAATTTTTCGACCGAACCTCAGATCTCGGCTCATAACTCTGGAACCAGTGAACGTATAAACTTGCGGATTGCATATTTATAATCACATGAGCGTTCTCTTTCAAACGATACCCTACATGACCAAATTCGAGACAAAAATTTTTTTTCGAACCCCTTCTGGGCCAAATTTGACCCCCTCAAAGGTATTGACCCCCATTTTTTATTTCATAAAAATGTAGCGCTATCTATTCACTTTTGATAGCACAAAAAAAATCGAGAAAAAAAATACATCTAATTGAGTTTTTGGGCCTTGAAAGTTGTCAGGTCGAAAATTTGCCCAATAAAAGATTGCCTTGTAAAGAGCATATCTTTGTTAATTTTGAACCGAGTTCAGTGATTTTTTGCACACATATTGCACTGTGTCCCTTTCACATACTGCACAAATCTGACCTTGCTGGCTCTTGCTTGGCGCCAGTTCTATGCTTCTTGGTCACATTTCAAGATACATTAGTTTACAAAGCAAATAGAATTTCCTGATAATCTGCAGTGTCTTCCTGATAATTCGACAGTTGCGACTTTGTTACTGTGTTTTTTGCCGTCTTTTCACTAGGTACCTACTACGTACCTACAACTAGACATCTATCTGGCCTGTGTCAAGGTTCGGTAACGACAGAGACAGCATATTTGTGGTTTCGCTGACAGCATAGTATATGACTGTACTGGGACAAGCTTAAGTTATAAATACAATGGTAAGAACAGTTGCAGTTTGTTGCTAAGTTGTACTTAAGAAAATTAACCTACATGAGTTCGTATTTAGAAAGAGGAGCAATAGCCACGCTAAAGTTTGTTGCTGCTGCATACAGCATGAACCGATGAGAGTGTTTAGAAACAAGTAATAGTCAGATTTAATTAGCTAAAGTGATGCAGCAAGCATGCAAGTGGTCTGGAAAGCCATGCACTGACTTTGTTGCTAGTGATCATGTTCAAGGCAGCATTATAGCAGCATTTCATGCTGGAAACTCAACCAGTCGCTTTCAACATAGCATGGAATTCCGTGGAATTGGTGGAAAGGTTAACAAACTGTTTGTTGATGCTCTGAACAGTGTATGGCCACCTCTGAAAAAGCAGTTATACCATACATCAATTGAATTCCCACTATAGTATAACTTTCACTGGTCACTCATTTGGAGGTGCTCTAGCACTTATTGCATAATCTGACTTAGCATTTACTATACCTGTATTGCAACAAAGAATTTCGCTCTACACCTATGGTCAGCCAAGGGTTGGTAACTTTGAATTGGCAAAACAGTTCTTTCTCCATGTTCCTCATGCTTGGCGTGTCGTGAAGGCCAATGATTTCATGGCTAACTTTCCAGACTGCGATGGAAGTAACAGTTGTAGTATTTTCTGTGTTTGTCTATTAGAATGAAATTTTAGGTGCAGCAGTTGAGTGCACAGCATCATCCACTGAAGCTTGCTATCACATCACAGTGCTCTTGAAGTGAGTAACCTAAGTTAAGACTTGGTTGTGTATTTATTACCTGGCTTATAGGTACAATATGCACATACTATGCCATTGACAGTGGAGTTATCTAAACCAGTTATTACTTATGAAATCTGCAACAGTTATCCTCTGTTTGAAGACCAAAAATGTTCAGTAAGCAAGACTACTAGTCCATGTTTGTCAATTATTGGTGCACCTGTAGCTTGTCTATTAGCTTGGTTCGGCTGGTGCTAGCATTGAAGAACAACAACAATAACAACTTTATACAATGCACATGTACACCAGAGCAAGCCAGTGATAACCCAATAGGGTTACATGCAAGGTAAATCACTTAGACAAACCGGCCTTACTCTTGTACTTTTGTGGCCAAAAACACTTTCAATCGATCTCAGTACAGCAGTTACATATTCAACTATAAGTTTATTGTTCGTACCCAGGCCAGTGACCAGAAGTGTCAATCAATACATACAGTTTTGATCATACATAACAGGTCATCCGCCGCAGGGGGAGGGGGGCTGGGGGGTGTGGCGCCGGCGGGGGGGTCTGAGCCAAAATTTTGGGAGGGGGTTGGGCACTAAAAAACGCTCAAAAATCGAAGATAGATGTCTAGTTGTAGGTACGTAGTAGGCACATAGTGAAAAGACGGCAAAAAACACAGTAACAAAATCGCAACTGTCGAATTATCAGGAAGATAATGCTGATTATCAGGAAATTCTATTTGCTTTGTAAACTAATGTATCTTGAAATGTGACCAAGAAGCATAGAACTGGCGCCAAGCAAGAGCCAGCAAGGTCAGATTTCTGCAGTATGTGCCAGGGACACAGTGCAATATGTGTGCAAAAAATCACTGAACTCGGTTCAAAATTGACAAAGATATGCTCTTTACAAGGCAGTCTTTCATTGGGCAAATTTTCGACCTGACAATTTTCAAGGCCCAAAAACTCAATTAGATGTATATTTTTTTCTCGATTTTTTTTGTGCTATCAAAAGTGAATAGATAGCGCTACATTTTTATGAAATAAAAAATGGGGGTCAATACCTTTGAGGGGGTCAAATTTGGCCCAGAAGGCGTTCGAAAAAAAATTTTTGTCTCGAATTTGGTCATGTAGGGTATCGTTTGAAAGAGAACGCTCATGTGATTATAAATATGCAATCCGCAAGTTTATACGTTCACTGGTTCCAGAGTTATAAGCCGAGATCTGAGGTTCGGTCGAAAAATTGAGTCTCACAAAAACGACCGGGAAGGTGATAAAACATCTTTTTAGGTTAAATTATACCAAAATACAAAATTTTAGCCAAATCGGAGACATAAAGTTGAGATTTGTCCGGAGGTTAAGGAGCAAAAGTCGATTCCTAGAAAAACCGGCTCTTAATACCAGTGCAAAAGATCGTGCCTGCGTCACTGAAATGTACCTGTTCACTAAAATACAATTTTTTGGCCCAGCTATGCAAGTATTGGGTTCCTCAGGTATTGTTCGCACTCTAGTGGCAACTCCATTTCCTCAGCCATTTTTTGGCAATCCCAATATCCGTTTTATGCGGTTACTGCTCCATTCCAAGTAGTTTATTGTACTATAATTATTGGCGTGATGGATTGGAATGCTCAGCTTCCGAGACTTGAATCCTTGGGTGCTGAGCATTCCAGTCCTTTGGTCTGCATGTTGAAGTAATGCAATCAAAACTTATAACTCTAACTCTCGATAAATAGAAAACTCTCTAAATGGAGCAAAATGCTTGTACGAGCAAGGTTTTTGACACAATCAGATTTTTAGTAATAGATTGTAGATTTTTCGGTTTTTTTGAAATTCGATGTTTTCCAAATTTTCAAACTTTTACCACAATTAAAATTAATCAATGGCCAGTCAGCTGCATCTGTATGTTTAACTATTTTGACTGAATGAAATAAGTAGTTTGGACCAACTACTACAATTTCTGCATGCGGTAAATAGTTTTAAATTCAATTTTAGCAAGTTGGTATGCACCAGCTGACCACAGGAGCGATGATGCGAGATTGTCTCAGGGCTCCTCTCTGTGCCATGGTTCTACTGTCCTGGCATTTGATAGCGGTTTACATTGTGGGAACGGGTGAAGGCGACATAGAGCTGTGTGAACAGTTGCTTGTGCCTTTGTTGAGAGATTATCCACAGGTTCACTTCTACTGACATACAGACACACACTCAATAAGTTAATTTGCAGGGTGCACTGATCCTCTACTTCACGGGCCGGCTGTACGTTGTAACAGCTAAGCTGGATCGTGCCATTGAGTATCTGCAGAAATCAATCAATGCTCAAATTGAATGGAGATCCTTCCATCATGTCAGCTTCTGGGAGCTAATGTCGGTCATATTTTTCATCCAACTATCCAGAAAATAATGTTTCCATTGTGGACACAGGTTCTGCCATGCTTATCTGCGTCAGTGGCACTGGTCTGCTCACTATGCCAAATTGCTGTACAAAGAAAACAAGTGGTCACCAGGCACATATGCTTACATGACTGCCGCGTTTCTCTTGGCTCACAAACCGTGGAATCTCACATGGGATGAAAGAAAACAGATGGATGATATGTTTAGGTCAGGGTCAATTTACCTTCAGCTCTCACTCAATGGACTTGATTTCAGCAAGGTGCCGGCTTTGAAGCAACGTCTTGCGGGCAAGTCGTTGCCGCTAGAGAAATTCTGTACAGTTAAAGCTCAAAGGTATCTGAAGAAAAAACAGCTTATACTTGCTCACTATGTAAGCAAAAAATAGTCCTCAACTATACACCTATCTGCATTATTTTCTCCAGGAACTCTTGTATTTGTGGAATGGCTTCCATATTCTTGGTAAAGACTGCGAACTGATCAAGCCGATCTTGACTGAAATTGAGGATACTATCAATCATCATACAAAATTGGATGGTAATTGATAGTTATGGTTGATTGTTTTGCTAAAAACTCAGCTTCTAACAGATTTTGACATTGACGACCGATGTCTCTGTCTCTTGCTGAAGGCCCAGTGTCTCAAACACTTACAAAGTCCTTTTCAAGCTGAACAGTGTTTGAGGGAGATTTTTGCCAGGTGATGTTTTTGGCAGGAGGAAGTTGATCAAGGTCGATTTTTCAGTGATCGCCAGTTGACAGATCATGCCTATGTGGCACCGAACGCCTGGCTAGAGCTGGCGTTGCTTAAGTAAGTTATAATAATTTGTTGATGCCCGATTTAAAACAGTCATTCAATAGATTGGAAGCAGGAAAACCAGCTGAAGCTCGGGCCTGCCTTTCCAAGGCCAAAAACTACAAAGGATATCTGCTAGAATCAAGACTGCATTTCCGCGTGCATAGCCTAAACGACAAATTCCCGGGAGCTGATTCACCCAACACCCCTTCCTAATTCTGAGCAGACATAATTTCTTGGTTCTCTAATCGTCTTGTCTGAGAAAACTACACAGCAAGCCAAGAAGTCGATTTTTCTGACTTTTCTGGTTTTAAGGAAGCATAAAAATGATGAAAAATGTTCTGTAGAAACATGCCCCACAAACTATTTTGTAAAATAGCTGTACCGTTAGTTTTAAAGTTTTGTTAATTTGGATGCCAATTTTTTTCTGGAAACAGTTGAGGCACTAAGTTGTAAATTCAATAAACCACAATGAACATGGAAAATGGACATTTCTTTTTGTCGTCATTTCCGCAAAACTTGGCAAAATAGACTGAAATTTGGAGCGTATACAGTAGGCGCAAAAATGCTGGAAATTTTGTGTTTAAGTTTGGTGAACTCAATCCTGAGATATTGAATAAAATATGAAATTTGGTAATTTTAATGCCTGTAGAAAGTGTTGAAACTGGAGCCTTTTCTTTTTGTTGTCATTTCTGCAAATGTTCGTCAAATGAGCAGAAATTTGGAGAAGCTCTGCTAAACTGCGGGTGTTTTCATAGAAATCATAAAAAAGTTCTTCTGGATAATCCTTTTTTTCTGAAGCCAACGTTGCTGTGCTTCGGTTAAGTTTTATGACATAAAATAGCCTACAGTTTAGCAGACAGTCTCTAATTTGCAGGATATTTGGCTAACATTTGCAGAGTTGAGAAGAAAAAGAACAGTGTGCATTTCAAATATTGGTTTGAATTTACCTTATTTTACAGTTTGTGAATCTCTCGGGGTTGGGTTGGATCAAGCCTGGTGGACTAAAGTTTAACACAAAGTACCCCAATTTGTGTGTGTGTGCAAGGCTAAGGTTTGCGGAAATTACAGCAAAACGAAATTTGTTTTAGTGCTTGCTATCTTCATGTAAGCTAAAATTTATGTTTTCTCAGACAGCATCATATCCCGTTCAGTAGGTACTGTCAGGTTTGCGGTCGAAGTTTCACTGTTCAAATCAGTCAACATTTACCAACCAATCTGCTAGTAGCTGTGCTATAACGTATTTCTTTTGTTTTTCACCGTTGTTTTTTTGTTGTTGGTCTGTACGTGCCTTTTCTCCATGCTACAGACTCTGTATTGTTTTATTGTGTTTTCTGCCAATTTTTTGGACAGATCGATTGAGACTTTCGGTTCGTTCTCCATCTGAATTTTGGAGCTGCAATCTTGCGCTGAATTTCTTTCGACCATTACTACTAGTCGCCCTGATGTGTGCTACTTTTTATTAACCTTTTCAAATCACTCATGGAACACTGCTCTTTCTAAATTATAAAGTTCCAGCACTGAGGTTCGAATTGGCATTGGTCGGTGCTCGTCACTGGGAGCGCCTTGCTAAATTAGTGTAGAGAGTAGCGAACAGAAAAGCAAGTGTTGGGTTGGTCTGACCTAAAGGAGTGATTTCATAAGGGTTAACACACTCAGGCACTTAACGCCGTATATTGCACGGGATTTGCAGTCAGTGGACTGTAGCCATGTCTACCTGTAAGTCCGACTCGATTCGGGTATTTTTGGCTAAGTGGTTATAGCTAATGAAGCAATTTATAGCTTTTTATAAGTATGGACGTACAGTTTTTGCCTATATCTATAGCTAAACAGCTTTCTGTAACTGCAAAGCTTTATTAACTAATAGTGGCACTTGGTTGTGCATAGCTAAAACAGTGGAATCAGGTTTGTAGCTAAACATGGCTATAGTGGTCTGATTGACTTGAGTAGTGGTGTCATATTGCGCTACTCCGTTCAAATTGCGTATAGGACAGACACGTGACTAATGGTAGGCCAGTACAGTGCCCGAATGCTGCTGGGGCGTTAACTGCCTGACTGTAATAGGTCCGTATATTATTATTATTATTGTTTCTGTCAAAACCGTTTCCCATGGGTGATTACTGGCGCTCTATCTGTGCTCGCGTTCTTTCTCAATGTACAGTTCGATTAGATCATATTGACTGTCTGTCTCCTATGTACAATTGTTCGCCCGGCCGGCAACGTGTTTATTTCTACTTGCCAAACAGGGTCGCCAGGTTTTAGACATCGAATTGTTCTTTTTTGTTTTCGTTTAGCGACAAGCCAATCATTCCCCTACTTGCCGACACACCGACATAATCCAGTTGTTTTTAGCTTCATCTCTACCGGAATTATAATTTCTGTGTTGTCAATCTGTGATTCTAGTGCATTTGTTGTATTGCTTTCAATCTATACTATTATGGTGCACGATTCTGCAGGGTGTTCCCGGAAAATCGCTCAGTAACAGCAGTTTTGTCAAATGTAACTTAGAAATTTGGTTTAGTTGGTTGCGGAGCCGATTTTTCAGACGCTCTTGTAAAGCAGGGTTTATAATTGAATGTAGCAAAGTGGATTTCACCTATAGGTTTTATATTCTAGCCCCGCATTTGAGAGGAAAATGCCATATATTTATGTAGATTTGTGACTGTAATGAGTCCCTGGTGCAAACAGCTCAAATTCTCCTATACCCGTGAATAAATTTGGAAAGCTCTAGTTGTGCCACTCACAGATTTGGTCTAGAACCAGTCTCTTCTATTTTTCATCTTTCGGATCTTTAATGTTTAAAAGTGTCTGTAGATGGCTAAAAACCGCGTCAAGAAACAAAGCAAACGCATGACGTGTAGGAAGCGCTACAAAATAGAGAAGAAAGTTAGAGAACACCATCGCAAAGTGAAAAAGTTGGCGAAAACTAAACGTAAGTGTTTTAAAAAATGCCTAAATTAGCTGTTTTAAGACAATTTTCGTGCCTAAATTTTTCTAAGAACGCCGCAAGCAATTATCCTAAAAGTTGCGTCCCAGCAAAGTCGGAGTTGTTCCCCCAGTTCCGGCGGTTTGTTTGCCTTTTCCGGTGGAGGACAACCCTGTTGCGTTGCAAGCACACGTATGTCCAGACATTGCTAGCATTTTGGCTGTTTTTTCAAAATTTTCGCGCCCTAGTTGGCTAGCGGCCCAACCAGACCCCTTCATGCTACCAAATCTGATTGTTCTGTGGTTAGAATGCCTTCCCAACGCTTTTTTGCAGGCTGAATTTTCGAAATTTTCCCTGGTTGGGCAACGGCGGAACCAGTCCTATTCAGACTACAATATCTGTGTTTTTGAAGGCAAATTTTTCAAAGTTTTCTTGGGAGGTGCCAAATGACTGCAGTCGTGGCCCGTGGGACATTTTTTTGCTTTTGCCAGGGAAAATCAGGGGAATGTCAGGGGATTTTGGATCGCCAGAGCAGCACGAACCCTGTGTCCAAATAAGTTATTCTGCGCTCATTATACCTAATCGAGGCATGCTTTTATCATAATTTTCTATACAAAATTTTTTTCTAAAAATTGCTGAGGGGTAGGTTAGAGTCTGAGGGGTGAACCCCGCTTTTGCCCTTGTCTGTGTATGTGAATGGTAATAGGCAACAAACAGACCGCAGTTTTATAGTTGTCAAAAGTTTTGATTTCACTTAACTAGAATTCGACGCTCAAATGTTAACGCTGCTCTAATAAAAGCCTCAGGAAAACGGATTAAAAGACGGGGCCTTCAATTTGGAAGTTTAACGGCTACCAGTGTTTGGTTGAAAATTGTGACATAATAGGGAAGACATTGCCAAGAAAGCGTAGAAAGAGTGGTGAGATTGTTTCAGCCAAAAGCAACAAGCCAGAAAAGTTGAGCGTTCCAAACAAGTGTCCGTTCAAAGAAGAAATTCTCAGAGAAGCGGTTCGACGCAAAGAGCAAATCGAGACCGAGAAGGAAAAGCAGAAACTGAAGCGACAAGCAGCCAAAACTGCTAAGCCCAAGCTGAAGTCGCTAGAAAGTTTGGTTTCCGACGCCGCCGTTAGACAACACGGATTCGATATTGAGGTTGTTGCTTATTTTTCTAATACAGTAGGATGTTGCGAGACTACGCAATTTTTTCAGCAATCAGTCCGTTTGCTAGATGGGGCAGAGCCAAATCAAACCACTCAAAGTCAGGACGCTGGACTAAAGGCTTACGCTGGCGAAGTCCGCAGAGTTCTCGAGCAAGCTGACGTCGTTTTTGAGGTAGGTAACGTTGCTGTGGGTGAGGTGGTGCTTTTTGCTTTTTGGTATATATGGGCCGCAGGGGGTCCGGGGGTTTGCCAACCCCCCAACTTGGGCTCGACCCCCCTCAAACGACCCCGCCCACTCACCTGAAGCTTACTTTTGTTCCTGACCCCACCCACCAAAATCGCCGCGACCCTCCAAACCGGCAGGCCCAACCCCGAATTTTCGGATTTTGACTGCCCCCAACCCATTTTTCCAGCCCATGTATGTTTGGTACCGAACTATCTGCACATTACATGTAGAGCGCCGAGAAAGCGCGGTTTGGCTTGTGGGAAGACTGGTTACTAAAATCACTCATAGATCGCTAGAAATCGCTAATCTGATGTTTCTTCAATAATACGTATTCGCTGTATATGTAACAGGTCATCCGCTGAGGGGAGTTGGGGTTGTGCTGATGTGTCTGTATAAAGTATCGACTGGCTGTTGAGAAAGCTTTATAAATACTTTGTAGGTGCTGGACGCACGGGACCCGCTGGGAAGTCGTTGTTCGGACGTTGAAAAAACGGTGGTTTCTGCCGGGAAACGGTTAATTCTGCTGCTGAACAAGATAGATCTGGTCCCGAAGCGAAATGTGGAGGAGTGGTTACTGTATTTGAGACGGCAGTTTCCCACGCTGGCGTTCAAGGCCAGCACGCAGGAACAGAGAAGCAATTTGGTTAGTGTGAAATGTATAACAGGAAAAATAAAAGAGCAAATAACTAAGAAGCAAAAAAGTGCAACAGAAACGGTTAGGAATTAGGTTTCCACCCAAAGCTCGACATAATTCAGATTTTATCAGTTGGCTCTGATCAGAAGGTTGTTCTTGTCAGAGCGGTAGCTCACTATTGCAGCTACCGTAACATAACCCTGTCTACTGAGTGTTAGTGTTTTAGGGTCGTGCTGGGTCGAATTTGCATACGGTTAGTAGCAAGTGCATTGGCGCTGAATTGGTCATGAAACTACTGGCCAATTACTGTAGAAATCGGCAGATCAAAACAACCATTACTGTTGGCGTTATTGGTAAGCGCTTTTTTGTTTCTTTCATTTTTGTTGTCTGTTTGTGTTTTTTGTCGTTTTTTTGTTTTAGAGTTGTAAAAAAAAATTTTTTTGAAAGCCAAAAAAAAGCTTTTTTTATGAAAATTTTTCATTTCGAAATTTTTTTTCAAAATTTTTTCCTAGCATGAGATATAGCTAGTAGGAGATGCAAGGATGCATCAGAAGCAACTTTAAATACAAAAGCTGATACTTTGGTTCAAACATAGTGTTACAGCCTGAGAGTCGACATTCTACCTGCAGCATTGCTCACAGAGTGGCTGCTTCCCTTCAAAACCTATTTTTAGGCTTAGAATAGGCAAGAAATTGATAGAACTGCACTGCTAATGTATATCTGAGGCTAAATTCAGCGATTTACCCCCAAAATTTCCATACTGTGAACAAAATAAAAAATTTCGAAATGGGCCTTCAAAAAAAAGCTTTTTTTTAAAAAAGAAAGCCTTTTTTTAAAAAAAAAAAGAGCCTAACAACACTAATTTGTATGTCATTCTCTTTTTCGTTTATTGACTGTCTATTTCTTGTTGTCGTTTGTTTGTTTGTTTGTTTGTTTGTTTGTTTGTTTTTGTGTGTTTGTTTGATGTTTGTGTTTTTTGTCATTTGTTTTTTGGTTTATTTGTATGTCATTCTCTTTTTCTTTTATTCACTGTCTATTTCATGTTGTCGTTCGTTTGTTCGTTTGTTTGTTTGTTTGTAGTGTGTCTAGTCTTGCAGGCTACCCGAACGTCGGAAAGAGCAGCGTGATCAACAGTTTGAAGCGGAAACGGACCTGCACAGTGGGCGCAGCTCCGGGCGTTACCAAGTAGGCGTATTGCCTATTCTTTTTTGTTTATTTTGTGGGTTTAATTTTAGAGCAGTGCAAGCAGTGGAGTTAAGCAAAAACGTCAAGCTGCTCGATTCGCCGGGTGTGGTTTTGGTTTCGAGGAAGGCCCTGGATCCGGTTGAAGTGGCACTTAAGAACGCCGTTAAGGTTAGATGCTACTGCACATACATGTACTAGGGGTTTGGGGTTACCCCCTAGCTGGAAGGCCAAACCCCCTCACCCCTCCCTCACCCCTCGACAGGGACAGGTTAACAACCCCCCCCCCCGACCCAAAAATACAAGTACTAGTAGCATACATGTAACAGGTCATCGGCCGAAGGGGGAGAGGGGGTTGGGGGGTCTGGCGCCGGCCGGGGGGGTCTGAGCCAAAATCTTGGGGAAGGGGGTGGGCACTAAAAAACGCTCAAAAATCGAGAAAAATCGCAATTTTTGGCTAAAAATTGCCAAAAATCGCTAATTATACAGCTAAAAAGTGCTGTTTTGCAGGCGATTTTGGCAATTTTTGTGTGTGAAAGTGTAAAAAATTGCAAAAATTTGCTCGAAAATTTACTTGCCAGAAAAATCGGAGGCGGGTCGGTGAAATCGTCTCGGGGGGGGGGGTCCCATCTGGGGGGTCTGGCCTAAGTCGGGTGGGGGCAGACCCCCCTGTTACATGTATGCTAAAAACGCTCAAAAATCGAAAAAATCGCAATTTTTGGGCTAAAAATCGCCAAAAATCGCTAATTTGGACTGAAATACAGCTAAAAAGTGCTGTTTTGCAGGCGATTTTGGCAATTTTTGTGCATGAAATTGTAAAAAATTTTAAAAAATTTTCTCAAAAATTTACTTGCCAGAAAAGTCGGAGGGGGGGTCGGCGAAATCGTCTGGGGGGTCTGGCCTAAGTCGGGTGGGGGCAGACACCTCGAGAGCCCCCTGTTACATGTATGACTAGTAGTGACTCCCAGTACTAACAAACTGGCTCAGAAATCACTAATTTTTAGCCTAAAATTCGCTTGAAAAGCTTTTGGAAACCGAATTTGGCGTTTCCACTGCTGATATTTAAGAGAAATCAGGGTTTTTGGAAGCCCTTTTATCGTTTTTTTGCTTGTTTTTAACTCTAAGACGCTATTTGGCAGCTTAAAATAGCGATTTTTAGCGTCCTTCCGAAGAAAACGTTCTAAAAACCCATTTCCAGGCATTTTGGAGCTTTTTGAAATTTTGGACCCCCTCTGGGCGAACCCACCTCGACCCCGCTCTGAGTGAACCCCACGTCCCCTCCGCCCAGGTCGGCCCTGAGCCTGTATGCCTGTATACATGTATGCTACTGCACTTTATTATAAAGTGGAGTTTTAGCCAGAAAACGTGGCCGATCCGATACTTCCAGTGCAAGCAATTTTAAGACGTTGTTCTGCCGATATGGTAATTGATAGTTGGGCTATTTCTTACATGTGCTCAGATCTTCTAGCTCATGTTGCAATATGGCATAGAAGCGTTCGAGGATTGCCACTCTTTCCTGGCTTTGATGGCGCGTAGAATCGGCCGACTCAAAAAAGGAGCGCGGCCCGACTTGAATGCTGCCGCTCGAAAGGTAGACTAGAAACTGTCCGACACTACTGGGAGACTCTGATCTGATGTAGCAGATATCCACCGATTAGTCTCATTCTATAGGACCATTTTTTCTCCATTAAGATTTTTTTCTCAGAAGAATTTTTTCCGCAAAGTCTTTGTAAGGTTCTTTCAATTTCAGACACTAAAGTAGCTAAAATTTTCAGCAGCTATGTATGTAGGTTTTGTAATTTAGATTATATTAGCGATTCCAGCCTGAAATCTCACTTTGTAGTACCGGAACGAACTTGCTGAATTTTTGGCACCTACTTCTACTACTTGCCTTTCGGCGAGTGACTTGTTAGTGGAAATGCAGTAGTAGCCGAGGAGATACCCAGATCTCGAGCATCCTTTGCTTGCTCGATTCATAGTTCAAAATTACCACCTATATGCTTAACCCCGTGTTCTGTAAGGTTATGAAAGGTTAAGGTAAAAGACAAAATGTTAGCGTTCTTGCTTTAGGAAAACTTGATTTCTTCTAACCAATACGGTTTTTTACTGTGGTGCAGTTGTTGGAGTGTCTAATCGTTTGGACTAAGTATCTGGATTCGGGCAAGTTCATTGAAATATTAATATGGACATTGCAAAAGCTTTTGATTCCTGTATCCACGAGATTTTGCTTAGTAAGTTGCAGGCTTATGGTTTCCATGGTAATCTCCTTGGATAGATTAGAGCTTTTCTTTCTAAACGTTATTATTCGTATTCTTGTATAATAATACCCGCCTTTCCTCTCTTCATCATCATCATAAAACAAAAGCTCTTTCTTCTCTCTGGCAGATTCTTCTGTCCAAACCCTACATGGAACCACCTAAAATAAGTGGGGTTAGGACAGGCGGAGCTAACAGACTTTTTTTGAATTTCTTGATCAGACTTCAGTCCGCGAGGGCTGTTACGCGCATAAAGAAAAAAGGTGCAGGTGTTTTGTACTGCTGACCTACGTAGTGCAGGTGTTGCGAGACTGGAACTGCGGCAAGTTGCGCTACTACACTCAAGCTCCAGAGCCTTCCGACGCATCAAGCGAAGGGTGCCAATTGCTCAGTGAAATGAGTGCAGAGTTCGATTTGGAGCAGATCGACGAGGAGCAGTCGCTGCTAGTCGAAGGTCTCTTGTCCATCCTGCCTGCCTAACCGATCAGTCTCCGATTTTGCAGAGCTGCCCGCTAATCTGGCCATGGATGAATGCGTGCTGGTTGAGACAGGAGACGAGACTATGGATGTTGAAGCGCCTGCCACGGTACTTACCTGCCCTGCTTTTTCATAATCAATCGATTTATATGCTGCCAAACTATGACCGCCCTCTCTCCTCCGTGTAAACTAACTGAGCAGGATCGAAAGAGCGCAAGTCCTGATAATATAATTATTTATTCTGGGGTTATTTATACTCACAAGCTACATATTCACTGTTCCTTCTATTGGTATCACCAACAATTGGGAGATAGGCAAAACAGGAAGGGAGGGACCGTCCATAAACTTCGACCTTCAGAGAGGGGGTGGGGTGGTAGGTTGAACGTCGGAAAACGTCGCAGGAGGGGGTGGGGGTTGGTATCAAAAACGTCGACGTTTTAGGGCCTAACAATATTTTGTCCGCAGCTTTACATCACAAGGAAAACTCAACCCAGTTCAAGTTTCCAGCTGCCAAAATGGTAGTTGACGGTCAAAAAGTTTCTTTTTCATAACTTCTATAGTACTATGTAAATTTTACAACTATTTTACTAAAATTTGAAACTATGTACAGGTTGTTCAATAAAAAACGGGAATTTAGCTCTAGCTTTAGTTTGAGTAGATGGAACTTTTTGTTTTTTGCAGTCATTTGAAAGAGGGCACTTTCACCGATCGATAGGCTGGTCGCCGGTCAAAAGCAAGTCACTGAGTCGGGTACTGTGAGAGTTTAAAGAGAGCTAGCTTAGTACACTGCCATTTTCTCCCATTTCTTGAGTTTTTTAATGATTTTATGGATTTTGCCTCAAAGTCGGAATGGAAAGTGCATGCTAAGTTCCCACAAAGCTCGGGGTGCCTCCACTAACCATTATATAAAGGCTGAATGCTATACTTAAAGAAGAGGCGCCAAGAGAAATTCAAGTCTACCAGTGGATACGGCGTTTTCGAAGGGGCTCCAGTTCCGTTGAGAGAATGCCTTGCAGTGGCCGGCCCTTCCGATTTTTCTGGAAAGTAAATTTTTAAGCAAATTTTTGCAATTTTTTACAATTTCAGACACAAAAATTGCCAAAATCGCCTGCAAAACAGCACTTTTTAGCTGTATTTCAGCCCAAATTAGCGATTTTTCGCCAAAAATTGCGATTTTTTTTCGATTTATGAGCGTTTCTTAGTGCCCAACCCCCTCCCAAAATTTTGGCTCAGACCCCCCCCCCCCGGCCGGCGCCAGACCCCCCAACCCCCCTCCCCCATCGGCGGATGACCTGTTACATGTATGGTAGTCCCAGTTTGTGGGAATTTAGCGTGCATTCTCCATTCCTAATTTGAGGCAAACTCCATAAAAACGTTAAAAAACTGAAGAAACATGAGAAAATGGCAGTGTACTAAATTCTTACAGTACCCGACTCAGTGGCTTGTTTTTGACCGGGGACCTGCCAATCGATCGGTCAAAGCGCCGTCTTTCAAATGACACCAAAAGCAAAAGGATCCATCTACTCAAACTAAAGCTAAAACTAAATTCCCGTTTTTTATTGAACAACCTGTATGCTAGCGTACGTACTGTATATCTTTCGGTGCTGTTAGGTGTTGGTTGCTCCGGACCCTTCGAAAGTAAAGTCGACCGTAGAAGAAGGGGAACCGATTTCGATGGAGTCTACATTGGCCGGTAATCAACGAGTGAATAAAATGCTGAAGAATGTGGCGAAGCGGCAGTTGCGAAAACGGAAGAAAACCGGTGCGTCGCATAGTTGTACTGTAGTTGGAAGCGTTGAGTGAGTGTTCTGTTTGTGCAGGCAAGCGAGCTGACAAACTGGCTGAGAGTCTAGGAGCTGCTATGGATTTGGATGACACTGGCGATGCCTACGATTTTGACACCGATTTTGCTCGGTCCTGATTGTCCGATTTAATCGCATTTGTTGGTTGATTAAATATTATTCTTATTGGTCGGGCTAAAACTGCCTCCTCGAAGTCAAACCCTCCTCTCAGCAGTACCGACGGTTACGAAACCACCGGATCATGCACATTCGACCGCGACGCCTACGCGAGTCGTACAAGTGAAAAACTAATACCCTTCAGCTTGCCACGATTTGAAGTTTTCTAACTACCATACTGTCCATATGCTCTCTAGATATTGACACGGGGTCCTGGGGTCCCCTAAGGGGATTATGTTGCGGAAGATGTTGAAACTGGTGATTTTCCTTCAAATAGCAACTATTCCCACTTTACTAGCTGTGATACACGACCTTCTAGCACACGACCTCAGTAAGTTCTTTAGGGGTGGGGCAGTAGCCGGTCAAACGGCCGTGTCCGCCCCAGGATTCTGAATGATTTGTTTGTGTTTGGACGAATAAACTAACTAACTATACTTCTTCAGGAAGCTCTGGGCTCATCTACTCGCATCTCCTCTGGCCAACTCCGATTCGACATACCGAACTATGTACTATCGCAAGGATCGGCCGATTCAGTTTAATACCCCCTCACTCAACGGCCCATAATAATCCCCAAATCCAATAGCCTCGGACTTTGGCTTAGGGGTTATTTTTTTTTGCTTAGGGGTACTTACTTACTTACTTACTTACTTACTTACTTACTTACTTACTTACTTACTTACTTACTTACTTACTTTCGACGATATTCTATGAAGTTCGGTGTCTCACTTCACTACCCACGAAAACGTTAACAGTAAATCACCGAAACCCGGCAGCTTCTACTGTATGTTACAACAAATTAGATAAACAAACCACAGTGGCAAGGCAACTGCGAAACTTTCACGTCCGAAGCTACGAACTTTTTGCACCTGCCACCAACATGCGGTCATCCTCCAAATAGGAGGGGTCTGGCGCCGGCCGGGGGGTCTGAGCCAAAATTTAGGGAGGGGGTTGGGCACTGAAAACCGCTCAAAAATCTAAAAAATTGCAGTTTTTTGGCTAAAAATCGCCAAAAATCGCTCAGTTGGGCTGAAATACAGCTAAAAAGTGCTGTTTTGCAGGCGATTTTGGCAATTTTTGTCTGAAATTGTAAAAAATTGCAAAAATTTGCTCAAAAATTACTTGTCGGCAAAATCGTCTGGGGGGTTCCCATCCGGGGGTCTGGTCTAAGTCGGGTGGGGGCAGACCCCCAGACCCCCTGTTACATGTATGCCTACCACACCCCTGACCGAACTTAGAAATTTGTGGACGTCCCAAACGAACTGGATACCCGGCCAGTAATTCTGTGACAAGACGATGTGGCTATTTCTTTATCAATAACATAATTTTGTACACTATGGTCAAGTCGTTACAATACATAATTCAGCACTAAAATTGAAATGCGCAGATAACAAATCAGGAATGAGTCTGTTCATGCATAAATTGAATTTTCTTTCTTGGCAAACATTCGATTAGTAGGTCAGTTGAACTAAGCAGAAAGGTAGGGGTGATTGCTCAAAGACACAGTCCTCCCGTCAAATGAATGAAATCTTTGTGCTGACTGAAGCACTGCCCAACTTCCAAATCTGTCATCACACGGATAGGGTAGCAATACTGCAACAGCGTAAATCTATACTTGCAGCAGCTTGCAAAAATGCACGTAAATTTTGTAAGCGCACCACTTTCTACTTACAGCTACACGCACTTTCAGCACTGGAAAATGGTGAAAGAAACAACTCACCTTTAGAATTTTGGCTAACAGAAGGTCCAATTGGTTTCATTGCCACACAAAGTACAGATAATTTACGTTTGGCTGCTTGCCTCCACAGACTACAGTCAGATTTCCTGTAACTCTATCAACTTCTTTCAAAAGATCTTAACGAAAATATAGAAAATTATGTACTCAAAATAGGTTAACTGTCCAACGCCCATGCAAGAGTCGGCGTTTACTCTCCACCAATCGGATTTAGCGTCTAGACCTGCACCACTGATACCCAGCCTGCTGGATGCAGACCAGTAACAGCTATATTGCACCATTTCTGGCCACTGGCTTCTGTGCTTTCTGAAACTAGGCATATCCAACTGACAATTGCGTTGTGCAGAAGATGTACCTGTAACATTTCGCTCCAACTATAGCGGCATATGGGTCGACAGAAACATGAGCTTCAAAGAGACTGTTGGAAGGATCAGCAGAACTAGCCACATCTCCAATGTCCCATTCAAGCAGCAACATCATGTACCATTTCAAAGACAGTCTCCAGTTACGGCTGAACCCCGAGTCCTTGTGTGTGATGTAGCCGGAAGCCTCGTCCCAAAAGTTAACTTTGTCTTTTCCTGACCCTTCAACCAATGACCTGTAGTGGTCCTCTTGCTTCTTGTACAGCTCGACCGCCAACTCAACCAGCTCCGATGAAGCGTAGACAACAGCTAACTGATAGGTGTTAGCCTGCTGATTCTGCCACCACCATTCACCTGGTTTGTTCTTGTCTTTTTTAGTCCAAATGTAGTAGCAACCGGACAAGATTGGTTTGAATGGACTAGCCATTCCAGGAACGCGAATTTTAGCACCTGCAATGTTGCCTTGAATTTTACGAGAAAATATTCTACTGACGGTCCATACACTTGGAAAATACTGCAGCTGCGCCATTCTCAGTGTGCAACTTGCAATGTCTATGGCGAATGGAAGAAGTAGCATCTCCTAGGGCTCCCCAACATTCGGCACTGTCCTTGTCAATGCAAGACCACTCTGAAAAAGTTGCAGCATTATAGTCAAATTCAGAAACGTCAGCGTTACTTTCAGAGGTGAAATTGCAAGCCTACTTTCCTAATAAGGTGAAGAGTTTTCTATCAGAAAGGAACAAACTGTGAAGCTTTTGTCTATTTGTCATGCACTGACTTTAATGGAACGCAGAATAACTTACTGTTGCAATATCTCATGAATTCATGGACCATAGGCAATGCATCAGTGCATCTACGTGATACCCATTCTATAAAACACCACAACTAATACTATGACACAGTGTTTGCAACGAAGATCCTCACTGAACAAATTTCGAGCCGGCTCAGCACGAATAGCCACACATCTATGCTCACTGGTGACAGCAGCCACTCCTTGAGGAGTGAGGAAATTGTCATAGAAGAAGTTGCTTCCATCCAACCAGTGACAACTCTGCCGTATTTCCGGCTCCTCACAGTGCAGTCCTATCCAGTAATGTGCAACTTCTACAAAATAGTGCACAGTTGCAACACACTGTCTGCTTTTTGACTTACTGTAAGGTCCATATTGACATATTGCAGGATAAGCAGTCTTTGTAGAGCATGGCCCCAGCTTCAGTCTAGGTTTGGCTGACGTTTCGATCATTCCGCATCCATCCCTGAATGCTGCCACAGTGTCTGTGGTAATGTCAGCATCAGGTCTCCAATTAAGAGGTCCACAGACAGACGCAGTCTTGTTGCTACACCTGCAGCTGTGTTTATCACAGGTCAGGCTCTGGTAGGTGTGTGACCAAACCCAGTCGTTCTCTATCCGCTCCAAACCTATGAAGGCAAATCGCCATCTCTGTTGTTCCCAGAAATTCTGCGTGGCATATGGCTGCTAAAAGTGGGAAATTTCAAAAACGGGGTCAGGATAGCTTTCAAGTACCAATTTGCTTTGTTCAATCAGTGACTGGAATAGACCAGAAGGTTGGTTAGGGAGTACAGCCAGAGTCTGATTGCGGTGGCGACAGTACGCTCTGGCCTCTGCATAGTTGCTGGCTAGGTACAATGGCATTGTGAAGCAGTAGGCACCATTTGTCGAGTGATGCAGGTAGGATGAGGTGCCCAAGGTTGGTGACTGACAGAGCGACAATGCAGAGCTGACTAAAATGGAAGAGCAACAGTAGGAAAATTCTTAAATTGCTCACCATTTCCAGTTTTGGCTTGTAGACCGAAGTCAACATGTTGTCGTCCAAGAAACTTGTAGCCAAACTTGCGTATCACCAGGTTTGCCTCATTCACGAACTTCCAAGAAACACCTAGGCGGGGAATGGACAGCGTGACAGTGGAGAGACGAGCGGCTTCAGGCGCCATGAAGTTGTACCGATGATGACTGTAGGCTGCCATACAAGTGACCAACTTGGGTAGAGCATAGAACTCAGCCCATCTGAATGGAATCATGCTGATGAAGTTCAGAAAAAACTCAGCTGTCTTCACACCACCAAAGCCAGCGTTAGTCTGCACAGCTGTAGGTGGCCACAATCTCTTGCTGGCCAGTTGGTTGTCAGTGGTGTTCTGTTGAGGGGGTGCGATTGCAGTAATACCTGGTGCACCATATATGGCGTCTGTCCATAAACTGCCCATCTGGTAAGCCAGTGGAGCTTCATGAAGTAAGAGACCTCTTCTCAAGAACCTCACATCAGTCAACTTTTTGAGGATTGAGCGCAATGAAGCTGCAGTGGTCAGTTCGGAACTGGGCACATACGGCCGGATCGTTTCGTCAAATCGCCCATGCGGAGAATGAGGAGGCGGAAATGTCTCTGTCCCTGCTTGAAGGGAAGGGCTTTCTACCTGGCCAACGAGCACGCCTTTCCCCTTATCAACAAGAACAATCGCCATTGTCTTCGGTTTTCCTGCTGTTTCAGCTGTTTTACTTGACGATTGTATAGGAAGAGTCCCTTCTGATATCAAGAGTTTTAGTATATCTCCTATATCTTTTTCAGTTTTCTTTATATCAGCCACTGTTTCGTCCTTTTGCTCGATTATAGTCTGCAGATCTTCCTCTAACTGGTGCCATTTGTCAGGAGGCTTTAACTCCTGTTCAGAAGTGGTCCTAACATCAGATAACTTTCTTACTAGTGAATTCAGTTCATCTGGATTTAGCCTCTCTTTAATTTGCAGCACAGGAGAATCGCCAATGTCATATTTCGCGTTGTAGGTTTGCACCTTATCCATTGCCAGCTGTTTGTTGTCAAGAAACGTTTGATGCAAACTCTTCCAATGTTGCGCCACATAGGCTGGATCGTCAGCAAACTCCCTCAGTTTTTCAAAATTTGATAACATCTCACTAGATACAGGTTCAAGCTGCTCGAAAAGCTCATTGCTTGTCATCCTAATGGATTCCATGTAAGTCGTTATGTCTTCTTCAGCGGCTTTCAGCTCTTCAACGAATGTAGTTGCTAACTGACCCTGAAGTTCATGTAGCTCAGCTTGTATCTGATGTCTTCTATTCTCCATAGCCTGTTTGCTAGGTTCCAGTTCGTGTAATCGAGTCTCCAGTTTGACTTGGATTGCCTCAGTCTGTTGGAGCTCCCGTTTCAGCAGCTGCAGTTTGACATTGGCTAAATTATAGGTATCGATAGACTGCAGCTCTTCTAACGTTTGAGCATAGATTTTTTTTGCTCTTGAATAAGACTCTGTCACAGCTTTGTTGGAACGTTGCAAAGCTTCCGCTGAGTTTCCCAGTGTCTGCTGTTTGTTGGGCCACCAGTATGATTGTTCTATGTAGTCTTTCATCGTCATTATCTGGTCCTCAACTACATCGAGCAATTTCCTGACTCCCACTTCACTAGGTTCGATTCCCTCTAGAGATGCTGCCCGGAATTTGAAGGCTTCAGTTAATCGTTGGAGATCTCGCAGACCCCCTACATCTTCGGGATCGATATGAACGTGCTCGAGATCAAACAAACAATTGTCGATTAAGTTCGACACAAATGAAATACGCAGTCTCTGTAGTTCGATTTCTTGCTTTTCCAATAAAGGGATTAAATGTGCTTTTTTCCCTTTCAAAATTTTCGGGTCAATCTCCGTAATTTGTGCCGATTCGGGTACAGCATGTTCAGTATGCGACATTGACTTCTCGCCTTAAACTGTCAAAATTTGACTTATTAATTTAAACACCAAAATCAAAGAAAAATCAAAAATGTTTTGTGAATGTTCAAGAGCCGGTTTTTCTAAAGATCGACTCTTCCCAGACAAATCTCAACTTGTTGTCGCCGATTTGGCTGAAATTTTGTATTTTGGTATAATTTGACCTAAAAAGACATACTGTATTATCACATTCCCGGCCATTTTTGAGAGGGAAGTTTTTCGACCCTCTCACAGATTTCACCTTATAACTCAGGAACGAATGATCGTAGAAACTTGCGGATTGCTTATTTAGAATCAGAAAATTATTCTTTCGAATAGAAACAAACATCAAACCTGGTATTTGTGGTAGTTTCGGTTTATGCGGTAGAGCCGGACGTATTCGCCCTTCCAGGTGCTTTGCATATGATTTCCGCAAAAGAGACACGACTGTTGAGTCCTTGACCACCAACAGATTGTAGAGTTGATTGGTTGCCTCAACTTTAGCTCGTGCCAACAGCTGTTGCTGGGATCCGCGAAAATTCTGCAGACTTTCTGTCATGCGGTTCAGTGCTTCGTCGATTACTCGCTTTATGATGGCTTCCAAGTGGCTGTATGCTAATTCATCATTTAGTTGCAACTTTAAAAAGTAATCTTTCACGTCTTCTGGTCTTTCATAGCCAAAGGCACTTATTTCCCCTACAGCCTTGTCAACCGCATCTAGGAGGTATAGGTTTTTCTTGGCTTGAAGCGTCTCCTTAATCATACCGCGTTTGTCAGCCAAAACCTTTCTCACATCAACAACAGAGCGCTGTTGCAGAAGTTCATCTATGCTGAGCTGTTTTTTCACGGGTTGCAATCTTGCTGTTGATTCAGTAGGCACAATCTCTTCCTGTATTCCCAACTGTTTCGCCAATTTTGCTTTTTCCACCTCGGCTCTGTGAATATCGGTCACTATTCTATTTCTCTCTTGCTTGGCTTCATACAACTTCTGTTTCTTGTGCGCAAAGTGCTCATACAACTCATTAACCGGTTCCAAACGTTGTTCAAACACATCAGTTATATCAGAAAACTCGTGAACTAACTTTTCCACCTCTTCTGAACTTGTTCGCAGACCTCTCACTTTAGGAGATTGGCCCATCTCGGATTGCCATTTGCCATAAATCGGATTGTACTCTTTCCATTTAACCAAATCCATCGCG
Source organism: Sabatieria punctata (assembly GCA_030248155.1). NCBI lineage: Eukaryota > Metazoa > Nematoda > Chromadorea > Araeolaimida > Comesomatidae > Sabatieria > Sabatieria punctata. The sequence goes on along the minus strand of JASANB010005969.1, from coordinate 137,908 downwards.
ACTTCTGTCTCATCCAATATGTCTCTGTACAGGTTATGATAGTTTTCAGCCAGCATTTCTGGATCTTCAGCTTTCATTCTCACATTCTCTAACCGTTCCAACGCTTCCTGTGCCTCTGGTAGCAACTCAGCATCCAACTCAGAATTAGCTGCTTCTATAGATCTCAAATACTCTTTGAGGTCTCGTTCACGAGCAACTACTTCATTGACGAAAACTCTACTCAGCTGTTTGTCTAGTTCATTCTTCCGCTCTTCCAGCTGAGCTAATTGGGTTGATTGCTCCATGTCTTTCTCGATCGGCTCAAATCCCTTTATGTACTCCTCATATTCAGTCACAATTTTGTTGTGGCCTGCTAACTGCTTTTTCAGCTCTGGCAGTTCTTCAGTGAGTTCGCTGTAGCGTTCTTGTCTGAATTTTTGGTTCTCAATGTCTAAATCGGCCAACGTCTGTTTGTACATCTGTTCTTTGTCCAAATAGACTTGCTGAGTGGCTCTGTACTGCGACTGTTGCAACGCCGCTTCTGACTCGCCCAACTCCCACTCTTTCGGCCACCACTCCTCTTCCTTCACAGAATCAGTGAGGTCCTTGATGGTGCTTTCAGCTTGTTCCAGTTGGCGATTCACTTTGGTAGCGCCTGGGCCAGGTCTGATCCCGCCAACTTCTTCTTGAACCGCTCTGAACGCATCTTTTGTCAGCTGAATGCTCTGCAGAGCGTCTTTCTCACTAGGCTGCACAGACACTGCATTCAGATCAAATAGACAGTCGTCAATCTTGTTCAACAACATGTTGACTTTCAGCTGTTGCAGCTCTGTGGCTTCTCTATATGACTTTGTTTCTAATACGAGTTTTGGTGTCCTCAAATTCTGCAACATGGCCTCCAACATTTCCTGTTCATTCAAGTTAGTTTCACTGTCATAGACTAGGCCTTCATCTTCTGGATGTTCAGCAAATGACACCTCTTCTCCTGTTTCAGATGCTTCAGCGCCTGAATCTCAGTCTGCCTGAGAACGTTTCGCAGAAATATGGCCGGATTTACCTGCCACCTGAGCTTCCAATTCTTCCTTCTCAGACAATGGTCTTCGCTCTGCTGCTTCAGCTGTTTCAATGGATCCACCAGCTACCACTTCCTCACCGGGCATTATGTGTTCGCCTGAAACTGCAACCAACTTCAGAAGAATTTACTCCAAGATGTAACCAGGTTTACTTGGTGGAGTCTCTCCGGCTGGAGCTCGCAGTTCTTCATGTCCAGTCACTGGTTTGTGAGCTTCAGCAGCTGCAACTCTACCAAATCAACAGACAGACATTCTTTAGGATTTATTACAAGCGTCCTATGTATCCACTGTTTAAGCCATGCTATAGATACTGTGCTAAAAGCACAAAAATCTGTCAAAAATTGCAACATTTCAGACCATACATGCAATTGAACAGGTCATCCGCCTTTTAAACTAATCTCTTCACAATTCTCAATCCTTAGCTCAGAATGACTTTCAGACTTTAAAAATTTTTAAGCCTCACACCTCATTTTGCCCTAAATTTGTCTAATCATCATCTAGTTCACGATCCCTCCAGTCAAGTTAACCTACCAGATTTTCCGGGCGGCCCAATGCGGGATGGAGAAACATGAGTTCGCACTAGCACGACTTTTCTCCTTTCTGGTCTCCACAATGAAGATTTCGGTCCAAGTGAGTAAGATTCAAAGCGTTTCCGAATCACAAACTCCTTTCTGAACGGAGACAGCTGCTTGAGGTTTCGCGGCTGCTTCCTCACCATGTGTTGCTCGAACACAGAGTGCATCAGTTGCCGAGTCAGTTGGTCTTGCTTCAAGTATTTCAACTGTAATAGATCGGCTTTCAGTTTCAACATAGCTCTTGTCCCAATCGCAATATTCCGAGTCAGTTTCGTATCAGTGTTGAACCTTTTAACAACCTGCGCCCAGATCTTAGTGACTTCATCCAGCGCATCTTCTGCAGCCCATCGACTGCGCTGCTCGAGCGCCTGGTATGCCATCGGATCAGTGATGTGAAGCTTATCAAACACACGAATGGCATGTTGCTGTTCACTGAAAGATGGGTGACATGTAAAGAATAGACACTTGATCCAGTTTCTGCTCTGGTGGGCCACCACCTCCCCCACAAAGGCATCACGCAAGATTTCTCTTCTGTGAACTGGCTCGTTTATGTATCTGAAAATGTCATCTCTGCCACCCGCAAACACTTCGGACATGACGCGGTAGATCTCTGGCTGTGCAGACTCCAGGCTTTTGTACTGAGGCACCTCTGCCTGCTCTGGAATGCTTTCGTACTCTCGCTGACTGACGCCAGCATGCACTTCTTCATGAAGATAGATGGGAGCAGCTTCTCTGGGAAATTGTCTTCTCCAGAGCAGGCGCAGGGGACGCCACATGTCATACAAAATGACACTGAAATCGATGGTTGGACGACAGAACGCCCCATGATAGGCAACTGCATCACAATCCATTGTCACCACTACCTTTGTGTACTAAAAAAGGGGCTTATCCTACATAAATGTTAACTTGACATTGTCGAGTGAAACTCACGTTTCCAGGTAATAGTTTAGACACGAACTTCAGGTTGATTTGGTCTATTGATTGCATAGCTGAGATCCAGGTTGGTCCATGAGTTACAGTTAAGGTATTGGCCTGATCATCATGCACTGTGAACACTATTCCGCATATACTGCTTATGTCAACATCTGCCTCCAACGTGTACTCAACCTCTGAAACTAAATGTACATAGAACACAAGTTGACCTTTGACAAAAGAAACGAAACCTTTGACAAAGCTAGTTTCCTCCTTGCTCTGGCAAATGAACGAGTGTTGTTCATGGCAGTCTGCTGTGGTGATTTTCTGTTCAGAACCACTGGCCAAGTCCGCGACAACGCAGTTGTGTCCTTTCTTCTCAAAACCATCTGGATTCATCAAATCCTGTTTTACTATCTCATTCCACGTGTGAGGTTGTTGTCTCCGTGAGACGAGTTGATAAGGAGGCATTCTGTGTTTTGTCCAATATTCTTGCTTGTGATCAGCATAGAACACATGCTCAGTCCACCCCCAACTGTGGTTCTTAAATCCGGACACACGGCGCAATCCAATCCAGAAAAAGCTGGCAACATTTACTAGTTCCTGAAAATAGTGACATAAGCCTGCCTGTAAAGTGACACTAAAGTAAACGTACAGAAGCACCAATTTTGGCCAGACTTTCTGTGTTATCAATGGTGATCAGGGTTCCTTCATAGTGCCCAAACGTCTGAGATATGATTTTGTTTCCAGAATGACTGTACTCTGGGTCTGCACCCCCTGCACAAGCTTGCAAAGCTTCAGAACTGCTGTTGTATTCTCCGATCGGGACTACATAACAATAGGAGTCATAAGCCATCATTCTCTGCGCGACTGACCCCGCACCTGACAAGACAACTTTGCAGGGACTGTCCCATTCAGTGCTCTCTAAATATTCCTTCAATGCTTTGTTTACATTCATAGAAGTTGCAGAGCACCTGAAGATGAAAGATACTGCTTCAAAGCGCTTTCTACTTCTTTCTGTTCAGACTCAGAGCCAATGGTTACCAGACTGCTCACTGCCGTTTGCTGGGAGATGCTCAACGGGTCGGTCGTGGTCAGTCTAATGCGGTCTTCACTGATTTCGTAGCAGAATGGCATATCACTCTCCTCCTTATAACTCTGTGCCTCATTTGCATTCACGTCAAATTGCTCACAACCTGATACCAAACGCATAATTACTAAACATTGATTAACACTGGCGCTTACGGCATCCCTGCCAATCCTCTTCTTCAGTCAGACTCAAAAACACAGATTGTTTGGAAGTTACGTTTACGATTGACGCTCCATTATTATTTAGAACTAAAAATACAAACAGAAAAATAAAGAACATCATAAGTTATGCAAACCTGAGAGGTCTAACGGCGGTCTATGCTCGCACAACACAGGCAATTTTGTGTTGCACTTCATGAGACTAAGTTGACCTTTCTTTCCACTGAGGTTCAACGCTGAACAGTTGTCAGTTGAGTTATCTTTTCCCCGTGGATATCGCTGCGGAAATGCATGCCCGACCCAAACGCTATCAACAGCCTAAATATCCAAATCAAAATAACCGAACGCTTGGTCTGCAATGTTCTCTCACTTGTTTCAGAACGTCAGGTCCTTTTTGGGCGAGCAGGCGGAGATACTGAGAAAAGTAGTCAATGTTTCTGTCTTCAAATGTAGCGAGTTGCAAGCCCACACCTCTTTTTGCACAGCTTGAGCTTGCATCTGAGTAGGTTCGCGTCATAGCAGTCAGTACGTAACATCGACCCATATAGCTAAGCACAATTGACTCTACATTCCACACACTTTGCTCGACTACCGAAAACCAGCAAGCATCTGAAACCAGGTGTCTTTGTCTATAGCAGGCAGCAGGTGAGATAATGCAGCAAAACAATTTTGAAGAGACCTGACCTGCCCAATCATCCCTGCTTGCCATAGCTGCGGTGGCTTTACAGTATGTACATTGGAATAGAATTTCAGTGGATCACCTTGATTTTCTGGTTTTTCACCTGTTACTTATAGAAGCCTCCTGAGACCATCTTTCGAGCCTCCCGAACACACAAGTAAATTTTTGACAATAAGGACCATTCCCCCACGAAACTACTCACTGAGCCTGAATTTTTCCGCAACAATTTCAATTTTTGGACAAAACATTAGATGGAAACTGTTCTTTAAAACATTTTCCGAAAATTCTATTTTTTCCACAAATTTCAAATGTTAGCTGAGAATTTAGAAATTTTCGTGGACAAAAGTTGGATTTCACGCCCAAAATATGCAGCTTGAGCCAAGACAACTGCGCATTGAGACCTGGCTAGCTGTTTCAGACCTGCCAACATCCACATGCATGATTTAATGACATTCTTTATAAAACCGCAACCGGATCCAACTAACCTTGAGACAAAACATTGAGGGAGAAGATCTTGAACGAATAGAGATTAGAGCGAGGCTGGTAGTTGAGCAGAGGCATCTGATCTTGTGTTGGGAAGAGCAGCGCAGGCGTGCCATCCAGCCATTCGCAAGTCTTTCCACCGCCCATGCACACAACAGGTAGTAGCGGCTGTTGTTCAGACTGATTTGAGACAAACGCATGCACCAGTGTTGAGCTGTTCACTTTGTAGCGAAGAAATCTGTGGTCGAACCTGCTCACTTGCAACTTTTTTGTCATACCACTCAACACTTGTAGGTCTTCTGCACTCCTCAGAATGGCAGGGTGAAGATTGATGGGGAGTCCCTCTTCCAGCCAAACTGCATCGAACTGACTGAAGTTGAACCATGGACACCTGTCTGCAGCACGCGCTAACCACTCATTACGATGCTTGAGCATAAGCCATTTGAGTCTTTCACTGCTTACTGGGCACCAGACACAAATCAACAAATACAACAACACAACACAAACAAGCACCATACTGCCAGGTGCCAACACAAAAATGAAGGAGAAATAGTCATAAATTTGAATCAGACTGCTGCCATACATACAACTCAGGTGGCATTCCCAGCAGAAGCAATCAGTGTTGCGCCCACTAACTCCCACTGGGGTCCATTAAAGTGGAGCGAGACAGTTCAAAGCTTCTCATAAACCAAATATGGCAAATGGCACGGTTGCTACAGGTCGCATAGAATCGCTATACGTTTGCTATAAAATTGAAGGTCTCCTAATTTTTTTCTCCAATGCCTTGATAGTTCTTACAATCGCTACACAACGCGCGCTGCGCAAACGCAAGGAGTACGTCATAATCGGTAAGTGACTGAAGACAAACAACGCTAAAAAGTCGTGTGCCCAGAATTTGTAAAAGGGACGAATACAAGAGCAAATTTTCGAAAACTAACCTTGAAAATGCATTCTGGGGTAGCATTAAGAACAGTTTTAGTCATTCAGGAATGCAAGCCTCAGCGGATGCGCTCCAAGGCACGGCGCTTTTCGGCGCAGGTCTCTACCGTAATCTGCTGATATACGCAGGCACTCAGAACAGACTGGTCTCCACACAAACCTGTCTCCTCACCTACCACAATTTGGTTTGGCTCGTGTCCGACCCTCTGTCAGCGCTTATGATGACTGTTGTAAGTGTAGACCGGCTCATATGTAAGTTACATAAACCCATACATGTAACAAGGGGTCTGCCCCACCCGACTTAGGCCAGCCCCCAAGACCATTTTTCCGACCCTCCCCATTCCGATTTTCTGGCAAGTAATTTTTGAGCAAATTTTTGCGATTTTTTGCAATTTCAGACACAAAAATTGCCAAAATCGCATGTGAAACAGCACATTTTAGCTGTACACTGTATTTGGGCCCAAATATGTGATTTTCTCAGTTTTTGAGCGTTTTTAGTGCCCAACCCCACTCCCAAATTTTGGGCTCAGACCCCCCGGTCGGCGACAGGCCCCCAACCACCTTTCCCCCTTCGGCGGACGACCTGTTACATGTATGTCTAAACCAGCTTTTCTTTGATCACTCACTTGTCCGTTTTAGCTGTCTCCAAACCGATGAAGTACAGAACTTTGGGAAGAAATTACGCGTTTGGGTTGGCAGGCGGGGCCTACGGATTTTGCCTGCTAAACGGTATATGCAGCAAAAACTGGCCCAAAATGAGACAGTCGCTGTTACACAAAATTCAACTATTTTTACCATTTTTAGCTCTGGTAGGCGGAACGTTGACGGCGCTGCAACCGACCACTCCGCAGCATGCTGCAATTTGTTTCACCACGTGGGCGTTGGTTGCTCGCTTCTACGATTGGTTTAAGTTAGTGACAGTGGGCGGAGCGTCGGTGAGTGTGGGTCTGTACGTCGCCGTGTTGGCTGTCTACACCAATAGACGCAAACCGAGGGGCGTCGGACCGAAGTCGACTGGCCAGCAGAGCAAGAACGCCAAGAGCGAGGCGGAGAAAAGGTTCCAACGCAAACTGACCATCAGTCTCGGTTGGTCTACGGTATCCACGCTGGTGCTGACGTTAATACCGAGCTTGACGCTGATTGGACTGGCCAGAGCACTCAAAGAGGGCATCGTTACACCGGCAGTTTACACGAAAATCGGAGTGAGTCCCGAGACGGCTGTTGGAAATGAGTTTTGTAGAAAATGGGACTTTAGATTCCTTCATACATGCTGGCGCAGCTAAACCCAGTGATGAATCTGGTCATTTACCTGAAGCGTTTGATGCCGATTCGCGAGGGCGTCAAAAACACGCTCACCTGCGGCGGACAGCTGCCCCTCAACCTCGAACTGATGGTGTCTCAGGTTAACTGAGCCAGTCCAGCACGTAGAGATGTGCACGGGCACCTTTTTTCCGGCCCGGCCCGGCCCGGCGGGCCGATCAGGTGAGGCATGCCCGGCCCGCCATGCCCGGCGGGCATCAAAATCGGGCCCGGCCCGGCCCGGGGGGCCTGAAAATGGTGCCCGGCCTGGCCCGGCCCGCCCAAAATCCGGCCCGGCCCTGTCCGGCCCGTTAATTTTGCTTTGTCTTACTAAATTTTTGAAAATTTGGCATGAATTTTCAGATTAAAAGCTAAATTTCATGTTAAGCTTTGGAAATTGGCATTTTTAAACAGCGAATTTCAAATTTATGCTTTCTTTTAATTAGAGTGCAAACTGGTATTGGGTTGTTTTCCAGGAATTGGATATTGGGGTTTTTTGTCATTGATAAATGATACACAGTGTACATTACATATCCAGGGCAGTGGTTGACACCCTTTTTAAAGCCAGACGCACAAGCTAAACCCTAAACATCAAAGTGTGCACTTGAATCTAAGCCTGAGCTCCAAATTGAGGCTTAAAATTAAGTTGGTCGGCAGGTGGGGTAAAGGCTTGTTGTGTATGAACGGCACCAAGGCTGCAATTACTGTTAAAATAATTCTGCATATGGTAGAACGGAGCGTATTTTGAATTCATTTGGGGCAATGCTAAGCTAATCAAGGTGTTCTTTTTTGTATTCTGCTGTTCTTTATATATGCCCGACGGGCATCAAAATCGGGCCCGGCCCGGCCCGGGGGGCCTGAAAATGGTGCCCGGCCCGGCCCGGCCCGTCCAAAATCGTTGACGGGCACGGGCCGGGCCGGGCATGCCCGGCCCGTGCACATCTCTACCAGCACGTAAATCGTTGATCAGTTAGCTCTTGAATCACTTTTTCATTTAACATTTCGGTTTGCAGACAGGTAAAACGGACAAGTAACTGGGCAAAGAAAAGCAGGTTTAGGCATACTGTACATGTAACAGGTCATATCCGCCGAAGGGGGTAGGGCGTCCCGGAGCACGGTAAGTTTATGCGGTAGCGGTTATAAAGCCATCGGTACGTAGCACTTGCAAGTTTTGGGGCGGCACAATAAACGGTAGATGTCCAAACGAAACTTATCCTTTCATTTCCTAAAAGCCACGTTTCTTGCCCCTGTCTGATTTTTCTGCTAAGCGCAGTGTTCGTCGTTCCGATGTTTCAGGCAAAAAATCGTTTATGTATATCTACTACATATGTACAATTCTAGGAACGAATGTACATAGTAAAAGAATTTTAGCACATGTATGCATTTGACTGTACACTAGACTCGTGTCATGTCATTCACTCACTCACACGTTCAAATGAGAGAGTAAACGTTCTTCTGCTTCTGGCTATTGCTGCCTTCCAACTTCAACTGCAAGCTCAGACAGCAAACTGTATCTCAGCTACAGACATAAGCACGCAGCACCTACCGACAAAAACAGCGCCAGTCCGGTGGCAGACACAGCGACAGCCAAGAATTCGAAGATGTCCATGGAGCCGAAAGCAAGTAAAAGCAAGGTGCAAATAACCGTCAGTCGATTGGCACTGAGCGCCACTGCAAAACTGATCGAGTCGAGTCTGCACACCAGCACCAATGCCAACACTCTCTCGACCGACTTCACCACTGCCGACACTGCCATCGCCACCGACAGCTGTGCAAGTTCAGATGTCGTGCTGAAATGACAGAAAAAAAGACCTGTTTTCTATCACGCAACCGCAAACGTCCTCAAACTCAGAGGTGAGAAAAATCGTGGGATTTTCAGGCTAAAAGATACGTGCGTATGTACACAAAGTCATAGAGTGGAAAGAAGCTTATCTAGGAATGTACAATGTACGTATGTATCTACGTATGTACTATGATTTTATGACAGAAACTTTAGTTTTACATTGACGACTTGTTTGGTGGAAAGAAGTCTGCAAAAGCCAAAAGCCACCACAGAGGAATGTAGAGCAGCAATCCAAGTTGAGAAGTATAAGTTAGCAGCCGAAACATGTTTACTTCTCCTTCTTGAATTACCTACAATGAAATAACAATAAAATAGAACAGATTTCGCTACTTCTATACCATATCGGATAGAAATGATACATTATAATTTTAAACGGCCGCGCCTTTTCTATCCTTCCTCCGCGGCTGTAATTACGTATGTTCTTTTCGTACCTTCTTTAGCAGCAGACACCATAATGCATAGGTGCACGAAGAAATAGCCACCAATTGGAAGCCGTGAAAGTTCAGTGGTAGAGGGCACATCAAACAGGCCAGACACATTAGACCAACCACGGTCGGCACCACAGTTATTCCGATCTGTAATTGAACGGTGCCTAACAGAACAAGTGCGCATATCTACTACGTACCTTCCACTCAGGCTTTTCTTTGAGGATCAGAGCGTTGTACAGAAATACAAATCCCGGTACAGTGGCCTCAGCTGAAATACCATTAAACTCCCTGACCCGCACGAACGAACCCAGCGCAATTACAGTGTTGGCCATAAAAATTACTCTTTTCCAGCCTTTTTGTATTGATTTCCAATTATACTCAAATGGCCGCCATTCTGTCAATTTTCGACCGAATGAATAGATCACTGGCACGATTGTTATCATTTGTTTTAAGTTTGTTTTGGCCAAATCCTAGCCTTCTAATCTTCTATAGCTAGCCCACCTCTACCTTTCTGAAAAGAATTCACCCGAATTTTAGACGTACATAGACGTAGATTGCACAGAAAGCAGGGCTGTACGATCTAGTAGGGTCGTAGATGAAAGGCAGCTCAACAACAGGTACGCAATGAACACCTATGTTAGGCTACGTGCGTTCATATCAGGTGGCCTTCATTTTTGATAATGCCAATTTTCACCTTCACTCAAAGTAAAAATCCGCCAGATATTTACCGGCTCTGCTATAAAGGTGACCATTTCAGGGATCAAAGCTCTTATAAGGATTGGTTAATCTGCAAAATTTTGGAAAGGGTGTTCTTGAGATACGTAGGCAAAATTCTGGGCTACAGAATATTAGCAGTCTAGGATTTGGCCAAAACAAACATGAAACAAATAATATAATCGTGCCAGAAATCTTTTCAATCGGTTGAACATTGGCGGCCTTATGAAATTATTCGGCAAAATCGACAAAAGATCAGGCGGTCGTTTTTATGGCCAACACTGTACCTTCCAGGGCTGTTTGTTTTCCGGAAAAAAACTCAAGCCGGTTTTTTTCCGGTTTTTTTCCTGTTTTTTTCCGGTTTTTTTCCAAGTTATTTTCCGAGATGACAGAAAAAATTTTTTAACAAACGCTTTTTATTGCAGAATTCAACGAAATAGCGTGAATCTTATTATAAAATGCACTAATTTCATGTTTTAGTGTAGTAATTTGATTTTAAAACATCAAAAATACAATAATAAAAGTTGCCTGAAAATGGTACCGGTATTTTTTGCGAAAAACAGCTAAGTTATGTCATGGAAATGCTTGTAAGGCTTCTATTAACGTAAATTCAAAGCGTTGGAAGCGAATTTAACCAGTTATTGTGTCTATTTCCTTTAAAAACTTACTTGAGTTTTTTTCCGCATTTTAGTTTTTTTCCGAGCCCCTAGGAAAAAAACCGGTTTTTTTCCGGAAAAAAACGAAAAAAACCGAGGAAAAAAACCGACCCAACAGCCCTGGACCTTCAACAGAGAGTTCAACTTTACCAACTGTTGAGGTGGTTTTGAGAAAAAGATCAGACCTGCAAAGACGTAGTGAGTCCAACCGCGCATGACGGCTACCTCCTTAGTGAGAAGTGCCATCACAGCCACTCCAGAAATGGGCACTGCTTTACTATAGATGCGAGTGAGAGGAAGAGTGGGAGCGTCTACCGAACAGCATTTGAAAGCAGTGCAAGAGGACAGCAGAAGGAGACTCGCAAGACTGGAGACGAACGGATGGAGAAAGTGACCTTGCATTGGAGACACGGCAACTGCGTCTACCAACGCACCTGCACAACACCACAACAACCAGCAGACCGACACAACCAACCAGTGATTTGGCATTTGAACCGACTTCTCAGATGAATACGTTTGCAAATTTATAACAGTCAGGGGAATTTAGCCATTTTAGCTAGGGCCCGACCGGATACAAATTTCTACCGGATCCGGATCCGGATACACCCATATCCGGCCGGATCCGGATATCATTGATCAACTTAAAAATTTTTTAGAATGCAATAAACCACATATCTACATTTCTTTGTTCTATAACAGTTGATTAAAAACAACATCTAATAATTGTAGTTCAAACTATGGTTGGATAATATCGTGTTTTTGCGATTCATGTGATATTGCATATATCATATGCATGCAAAAATTAGATATGTACATATTTTTTGCATATTTGCATATTTTATCACCGCGGCTAGAAATTTATAACTGGACGCTTTCCAAGCATTTTCGAGTTTGGTCGGAATGTCTATGCAATCTTTAGCATTTATTAGGCATACCTATTTTACAGACACACACCTCATCTGAATAAAAAACAGAAGGGGAAACACAGTTTGACATGAAAGTTCAGCTCATTTCGTAATTTTTAGATAAAAATGGTTGACTGACATCACAGACTTTTGGCTAAATTATTGTTTGCATGTTCAAATTTGTTCTCTCTAATGTGGTATACTTAGCCGACCTTTTGGTAGACCTGTCCTAGTTTTATAAACTAAAAAATTATGAATTTGAAAAATCTCAGTTGAGATTTCCATTCTTTGCGAGTTGAGTTTTGAGTCGCAAGCCATTCATCTCCATTCTGCAACTGAAAAGAGACGCTTTGATCTGTGTAAAGTACAGATTTACGGTATAAACTTGCCTCAATAATAGTTCGTTTTTTATTTTAGATTTTTTATTTTTAATTAAATGAAAAATTAGCAAAAACAAGGCGACTATCTTAAACATAGAAATCCAGTCTGCTTGGCTGTTTTGTGATGTTCATTGTATCACATTAGTATTACTATTTTTGTTGAGTTTGTTTTGGCCAAGTCCTAGCCTGCTCGCCTTCTGTAGCTTGGAGTTATCCCCTTCCGAAATGAACTGACCCGAATTTTCAGATGTCAATTTTTAACGTAAATATTTCAAGAACCCTTCATCGGATCTTTGCCAAATTTTGCAAGTTAACCAATCTTTATATGGACTTAAGAACCTGAAGAGCTCAGCTTTTTCACAAAACCGATTAAAATCTGGCGGATTTTTACTTTCAGTCAAGGTGAAAAATTAGCATTGTCAAAAATGAGGGTGTTATCCTTTGCACAGAAATCAGGGTTATATGAACTACTGGGGTCATGGATTACAATCGCCTCAAGAAATTTCTAACAAGCATTTGGTTGAATGCAATATTTATGTTCAAAATATGAGGAAAAAACCGACCCAACAGCCCTGCTTAGGCTAATAGTAACTAATCATGGCTAAAGTTTCCTGACTTTTAGAATGGCCGCAACTTTGCCTTATCGACTTGATTCTCTCTGCGTATCTAGATTTCAGTATCTGAGATTCTGCCAGCTGATTGCGAATATCCATCCGATCAGGTGCTTTGAAGCATGAATTCAAAAACAAAAACAGCTGGCGGGCAATAAACACGAATAGAATAACAAAGTCGACGTAAATGGCAAAAACGACGAGCTTAGAGAAATTAGAATTTCCAAAGACACGAAAAAAGCATAAAACTGAACAGGATAAGAAAATATACAGCGAGATTGTATCAATATCACAGGTTAGGCGCAGTGAAAAACCAGAAATCTTTCGCAAAAGTCTTTTCGTTTTTTACGCAGTAGACCGAAGCTGTCAGTCGCTGTCATTCGAGTCAGATAGACGCGCCGTTTTATTCAAATTCTTCTTGGCTACCTTCTTAGCCTTACGCGGCGGTCGTTTCTGTACAGATTTGCTGGTTCTTTTGGTCTTAGTGGGCGGCGGACTGGGCACTTGCATTAGACTCTCGTCGCTTATCTCCTCTTCTTCCACCTGCGGCGGTTGATTCAATTTGGAGAGGGCCGTCTGCACTCTTTTACTGGGACTTCTGCTCCCACTCACTTCCTTCTCTAGACGGTAGCCGAAGCTCGTAATGCGTCTTTGCACCGCCGTCCCTGCCTCTCTTTCCAATTTGTCCAAAAGTGGCTGTAGAACGTCGGCCGTTTTAGCTTCCGGCCAGCCCATCTCATCCAGCGCGAACTGGATCAAACCGGCCCTATCCGGTTTGCCCCAAACCAACGGCTCAGTCGATTGGTCTACTGTAGGTTGCAGGTAAGCTTCCAGTATTCCTGAATCAGGGAAGCTCGGCGGGAACACGCACTTCAGTCTGCTCAGTCTCTGACGAACACTGTTGCCCGGCGGTTCGGCGCACTTTTGCGACCGCTCCCAGAATAGCCGAAACTGCCGCAACGGCTCTAGCGGCTCCGGAGATTTGAATTCGGACAGAATTTCCAGAGCCCGAACGACGCCGATTTCTTCCACACCGTCGGTGTAGTCACAGCCGGACAAGATGGCAATTTGAATCAAGTTCTGGCGGGAAAGGCCTGAACTAAGAGAATGCGTAGCCAAAAGATTGGAGGGAGCTGAGATTTACCGACTGCCTGTTGCAGACGCTCGGCAGTGTAGAGGAGAGGATGGCAGTCGCGAGTGAACAGATGGCGGTAGACTTTCTGCGAACCGAACAACCAGGCGTCGCTGTCCTCGGTGACTGTGGCCGAGACCAATCCTTTCTGTTCCAACCAGGCACACTGCGCCTCCGCCTCACCCGCCGCTGTCATGTAAGGCACTCCGAATAGCGACAGCAGCCTCTGAATCATCAGCAGACTTGTTGACCAACAAGACAAGCTCACGAGAGTGAACATTCATTTTACTATTATTTTTAAGTGTTTTGTTTTTGTTTCCAGAAAATCTGCTAGTACGACATAAATGTTTTGACCGGATACGCCACTAACTAGCAAACATGAATATTCTGATCCGATCCTATGTGGCGGGGGCCGTACGATGTACAGCCCTACGATCAGACCTGCACAGTCCATTTCGTGACCCCTGATATCGTCATCTCGGACGCTGTGCCCTTCTTTCACTGCCAAGCCACTCCTAGTCATGCTGTTGGGTGCCAGTCACTAAGAGAGTGCCTGGCGTGGTGACGTCATGGTGCTGTCAGCTCCCAACGGCCGCCCGGCCGTGGCACTAGACTGGCATAGGCCTTATTGCTGGTTTCTCAGACAGCCCCTAACGTCCTTGATCCTTTTCCTCCAACACAAGCCTGCTTGTGGAGCGGCTTTCGGTGCAACGGCAGATTCAGTCGGTTCCCATTTACCTACTCGCTGTAACTAGCTTTCGGTTGTCTGGGTGGGGCTTTGTGCCGACGACCAACTCTCTGCGGCAAGAAACTTGCCGCGTCGAAAGGACGAAGGCACGACGTCGCGCACAGTGGCTTTGCGGCCTAAACCACTACACCAACTGTGCCGGAAACATGACTATTTATTATTGCAAACAATAACTCGCAATTGTCTTACCCTTACCGCATGGTACCGGTACAATTACCCCCACCCCGAGACGATTTTTCCGAGCGCCCACGCCCCTCCGATTTTACTTGTTTTTTCAGCAAATTGCTACGACACTACAAAATTTCTAAATCGCCTGTAAAACAGCACTTCTTAGCTGTATTTTAGCCTAAATTAGCAATTTTTGACGATTTTTAGCCCAAATTGCGATTTTTTTGAGCGTTTAGTATTAGTATACCTAACCACCATCACCTAGCATTTGGGCCGATCACCGGTAGAAACAAACGATTTTTCCGTTCAGCTCACCTGAACGGAAAATTTTGAACAACCATTGCGAGCCAAAAAGCTGACATTTTCCCCGCAAATTTGTCAGTCACTACAGTTTCTACAAAAGAAACTTTAGACCAATTTACAGGACTATCTTAACAGCAACCTCCAAGTTCCTCCCAGTGATCCCAGACATTATGTCACCTGAGGATATTAGAAGTTGAGCTCAGAGATCTCCTGAGATTCATCAAAGAATCTAGGAGATTCCCTGACCTCTAGCTCACCGTTAAGTTCTACGACTACTATGGGGTTTGCGTGATGGGCCCATGGGTGGCCTAACGCTAGTGGTATTCCTATCCCGCCTCCTACAATCAATCAATTTACAGGACAAACGGCCAAGAATTGAGCCCACAGAAGTGTTTCAATTTTTTCCATTCAGATGAGCTGAACGGAAAAATTGTTTGTTTCTACCCAGACCCCCAACCCTCCCTCCTCCCATCGGCGAATTACCTGTTACATGTATGCAATGTAATGCTCTTAAGTAAGGAAGTAAGTAAATTTATTAAATAAAAAGCCTGCATACCATTTTTGTCAGAGCGAACGGCGAACTGGGCCGCTTTTCGGCTCGAAAGCCCTACTCCGAATGTATTTCGAAAACAAAAGTTTCTAATTTTGCGCTAATTCTTAGACTTTGTGCATCATATAGCGTGTTTTGGGCATACATGTCGTTGGGGGGTGTAAAGGGGGGCCGGCCCCCCAAGCCCGATTTTTCGGCAAAAGTCCCCCCAGCGGATTTTTTTTTTGGGGGGGGGGACCTGAAAACCCACTTTTGGATTCCAAAGTAAAGGAAATTTTAGCCCAGACAATACATTCTGCAGCAAAAAATTGGGTTTTCGCCTACCCTACAACCCAAAACATGGTTTTGTAAGGCTTAGAAATCCGAAATAGGGTTTAGACTGCTTAGAAACCCTGATTAGGGTTTTTAGGTTACTTGGAAACCCTAAAACAGGGTTTTCAGGTTACTTTTAAACCCTGATTAGGGTTTTAGGCTACTTTTAAACCCTGATTAGGGTTTTTAGGCTACTTTCAAACCCTGATTAGGGGTTTTAGGTTACTTTTAAACCCTGATTAGGGTTTTCAGGTTACTTTGAAACCCTAAACAGGACTTTAACACTGGCTAGAAAGCCTAGAGAGGGTTTTTTGGTTGATTAGAAACCCTAAACAGGATTTAAGAACTGCATTCAATCACTAAATAGGGTTTTTTTAGTAATCCTATAAGTCAAAACAGGGTTTTGCGCGTGCCTTAGAATCGAAATTAGCGTTCTCTGGACTATTTTTAGTCAATATAACGCATTTCAATCTGTATTTTATCGCTGAAACTCATATTCAATACGTATTTTGAGAGCAAAATATCTTTTTATTACATTCATTGTTTCAATATTCGGTTTTTAAGGCTATTTCTTCTACCTGAACAGGGTTTTCAAGGCATTTTTAATGCAAAAACAGGGTTTTAACGCTTTTTCCGTCCAAATAGGGTTTTGAAGCCATTTTTCGCCCCAAAATCTCTAAAAAAAAGGTCGACAAAACCCACTTTTTACCCCAAAAAAGGTCGACAAAACCCACGTTTGGACCCCAAAAAAAGGTCGCAAAACCCACTTTGGACTTGGTCCCAAAACCCTATTTGGGATTTGAAAAAGGTCCCCCCCACGGAAAAACCCAGCGACATGTATGGTTTTGGGCGACAAAAAATAAAGTTCAAAATTCAGGTAAGGGTAGCGGTACCAATACGGCGTTTAAACTGCCTGACTGTATTAAACCTGAAAACGGACAGAACTTGGGCACCTGACAGTCTTCATAGACCTTCTGAGTGACCGACTGTTGCTCGGAAGAGTAAGTAGCTCGTTTAGAGGCTAACGCCTCCACAGAATTATCCATCTGACTGCCACTATCCGGCGCTGACTTCTGCAAATTACTGCTACATCGTAGTCACGTACTTCGCCAAACAGACCTTTACACTGTCAAACTTCTTCTGCAACGAATCGCACTGCTGCGGCGGCGGAACGAAGCCAATTACCGGAACCGGATCGGTGACCTCTTCAAAATCATCTGAGACGCATACAAATACAATTAGTTGAAATAATTAGAATTCTCCTATTACAGTCAGGCACTTAACGCCGTTTATGGTACCGACACCATACATGTAACAGGTCATCCGCCGATGGGGGGAGGGGGGTTGGGGGGGGGTCTGGCGCCGGCCGGGGGGGGGTCTGAGCCAAAATTTTGGGGGAGGGGTGGGCACTAAAAAACGCTCAAAAATCGAAAAAATCGCAATTTTTCGGCTAAAAATTGCCAAAAATCGCTAATTTGGGCTGAAATACAGCTAAAAAGTGCTCTTTTGCAGGCGATTTTGGCAATTTTTGTGTGTGAAATTGTAAAAAATTGCAAAAATTTGCTCGAAAATTTACTTGCCAGAAAAATCGGAGGGGGGGGGGTCGGTGAAATCGTCTCGGGGGGGGGGGGGGGTCCCCATCCGGGGGGGGGGGCGGGCCTATTTCGGGTGGGGGGCAGAACCCCCCCCCAGACCCCCCCTGTTACATGTATGACCGACACCATACATGCTCCCATATATGGTACCACCAGGCCCCGAACGTGAGGGTGCCATATATGGTGACGGTACGATATATGGTGCCACTATCCTAGGTACCGGTCCGGTACCATAATATGGTGTCGGTACTATAAACGGCGTTAAGTGTCTGAATGTATAATTACCGTCAGACGAGGAGTTGAGATGGTCAGAATAATAGAGCTGAGCCGAACCACTGCTAACTTGGCTGACCAATTGTTTAGGGTGGACTGTAGCAGTAGTGCAAGGCTGTTCCAGAACTGAACTTGCACTAAACGACGTTGCACCTGCTGGACTTGGAGGTGGGAGCTCTGTTTCTGATCCTCCGCTGGATTCACTTGTTGGAGTGGAGTCACCGACTCTGGCGATAGCAAGTGTTTGGTCAGTTTCTTTGACATCTTGGCCGTTACCCTCCCTCTCATAGGTTTCTGGACTGCTTTCTGGAAGTTGCTCTTGCACTTCAAACCAAGAGTCATCTGACGATCTGTCCAGCCGCTCTGTCACTTTATCTTTCTTTTCAGCTAACTCAACTGGAGACTCGGAGACAGTTGTAGTCGGCTGAGAGTGACGTATTAGCAAGTGTTGTCGCAGATTTCCCTCGTTTACTACGGCTTTCAGTTCAAGCAAGTCTTGCGGGATTTGGCTGAACTCAGTGTGCAATGTCTCCAAAGCAGCCATGGTAGAGTAGGTTTGCATCTCCTTGTTCACCTAAAAACCGGGATGTCAGCAGATGCGAACGCAGCCTCTACTAAAGTTTTGTTAATAGCAGTGGCGTATCCAAGGGGTGTAGGGTGGCAACACCCCTCCTTTGCGGTGGAGGCAGGAAGAGAAAGTCTGTCAAAAAAAGAGAAACTAATGAATTATGCACTAAAACTGTCGAATGTATGCTCTTTGTTGCCTTTTAAACGTGTTTTTGAAGGTTAATTTTGCAAAACTTCTCGCCCTGGGCCGACCAGGCACTTTAAAAATTATATCCTGGATACGCCACTGGTGAAAGTAGCACAAATCTGAACACGACAGCCCGAATTAGCATTTCCACTCCGGAATGCCAAAATGCCTACCTCTTCCAGTTGTCTGTTGAGCTGATCTCTGTTGACCACTCGATCTATCTGAGACTGACTGAACTTGGCCAAAGTTTTGTTGTCGGCTTCGGAATCGATTTTCAGTTGATCGTTGCAGTTGCGGCGTCTGTCCATCGCGATCTGCTCCAACAGAAAGCTCTGCTGTTCAGCCAGGGCGCTAATATCGTCTGGAGGCCATGCTTCCTCCTCTGAATCTGAACCGCTGAAATTTCGGTGTTTCGGTAAGAAGAAAACAGAATGGCTCCAGCCACTGACCAAGACTCAGATTGGTCAAGTTTCGGCTCTTCGACCGGTAGAGCGAATAAATCGTCCGAGTGTTGGGTAGAAGGCTTGTTCGAACAAACACCATCCTTAGCAGCCCGGGCCAGTAGTTTTAACTGAACCTTATTCAGTTTCTGGGCAGCCACTTCGCGTTTGAGACGTCGGCTGGCCTCAACACAACCACAGTCCGGTACTTAACGCCGCTTATGCTACTGGCAACAATATAATGGTACTGGTACCAATGCCAAGGTAGGGGTACCATATATGTGGCATACATGTAACAGGTGGTCTGCCCCAAACGCCTGTAAAACAGCACTTTTAGCTCTATTCGATCCCAATCGCAAATTAGCTATTTTTAACGATTTTTAGCGAAAATTTTCGATTTTTGAGCGTTTTTTAATTCCCAACCCACTACCTAGAATTTGGGCTCAGACCAACCGGCCGGTGCCAGACCCCCAACCCCCCTTCGGCAGATGAAGTGTTACATGCATGATATGTATATGGTGCCGGTACCATATTATGGTACCACTCCACCACGGTCCCCGAACGTGGGGGCACCATAAACGACCTTAAGTGACTGACTAATCAGATTAGAAAGATACCAAGACGTGTTTTTTGAAGGAGGGAATATGAAGGCCATCGAAAACGAACACAGGTCGTGCACGGTAGTAGAGCAATTTGACGAGTCTCTGGAAGAGCGTAGTCAAATGAGCGTTTCTCACACTATCTGCAGACTGATGGGCTGCACTGCCTCGCACTGACTGATGCAGCCAGACAGAAACGTCTGAAACAATTACATATACCTAGGTCTTGTATTTGGAGCTACAACCACAAAACTACAGTGCAGCTTGTCTAAAAATGGACATTTCGGTTTCCTTTGATTTTCGTAAACTTGGCCAAGTTTGCCGAAATTCGGTTTGGCAAATAGGTGCCAAAATGCTGCAAATTTTGTGTTCAAGTTTGGTGCATAAGGCTTAACCGAATCCTGAGATATTCAAAGCATAATTACATGTACCAGGGGTGTCTGTCTCCACCCGATGTTTCCAGGAGCTATGTTAGTTGCACGTTCATTTCTTCATTTTTAGTCAGTTGAGTTGGTTTAGTTGTTTTCCAACAAGAAACCAATTGGACAATTATTTCGACTCACCAACAGCGAGACGCTTTCCTTCGAGTGATTCTAGTGTAACAGGAAATCCAGCCGCATCCAACAGTTGCCATAATCCTTGCACTCCCATACTCTCACTACACCATAGACGTCACCGGCCCGTACACACTGGACAGAGGGAGGCCATGGACCACGAGGAGGCAAACCGGTAATATG
This sequence comes from Sabatieria punctata, assembly GCA_030248155.1. Classification (NCBI taxonomy): domain Eukaryota; kingdom Metazoa; phylum Nematoda; class Chromadorea; order Araeolaimida; family Comesomatidae; genus Sabatieria; species Sabatieria punctata. Next base: position 117,573 of record JASANB010005969.1, on the reverse strand, counting down.
GATTCGGATCCCCGGACCCCCCCCCACCGAATTCGGACCCCCAGCCTGGTGCGGAAAAATGGTTCTTAAGATTCGGAACCCCACTAGGACCGTAGTTTAAATTTCACGAAATCTTTTATTTGCAAAATTTTGGGGCACATTTGGACACCTCGGTTTCGGTACGCGGACCATTCCACCCATCCGCGGACCACCCTAACTATCAGTTTCGGCCTCAGTTTCAAGTTTCAAGTTTCTTCCGGTACCGATTTTCACTTTACTTCTTCTATTTTAGTGTATGATCTGTGCTAGTGCGTCTGGTCGCAAATTCTCTGGGGTAGATTGGAGTGCTGACGCAACTCTGTTCGGGCACTTTATACTTGATTCGATATTGCCATATCGTCGCCACTATGGTAAAACGAGCCAAGTAACAGAAAGTCGAAATCGAGAAAATCGCCTTTTAAATATTTGTTACATTTTCGTGAATTAGCTTCAATATCAGTTTAAATATTTTTTACCTAAAATACAAGTACAAACTTGGTGTGCAAACTATTATGCATGTGTCACTTGTGTTAAATTAAGTCAGCTAACAGGAAAAGCACAAAGCACTTGGCTCATTTTACCAAGATCACCTGGTGATGTCCGTGCACAATGCCTCTGATTACATGGCTGTATCTCCTGACATAGAGCGAATTTCGACTTCGTTCCTTTGCCAAAACGTTTTTAGGTGCTTTAGCTATAGTTTTTCGCACTTAACTCCATTTTTTCCATTTTGTTACTTGGCTCGTTTTACCATAGTGGCGACGATATGGTGTGTATTACATATTTCCTTGTGTAGCGCAAGTACAGGGTGTGTCAAAAAAAACAACCCAGCAGAGTTTTTGCTGTAGCAACCGCAAATCTCAACCGATTTGAATGAATCCTGCTTTAAATGAAAGATAAATAAATTCTTGAAAGACTGGTGAAGGCCCTATTAAGATACGATGCTTAGTTCCTGAGATATTTTCCTTCAAACTCAAAATAGAGATTTTGGCAGTGAACAAGAGCGATTCCGTTGCACTTCACAACAAAACGGATTCCTACTGCTGAGGGGCAACAAGACTTTTACAAATGAAGTAATCAAGCATGTGTGGCACCGGAAAAACCTAATTACGTTAGCCCTGAGCAGTAGGAATCGGTTTTATTATGAAGTGCAACAGAATAATAAAAATCGCTCTTGTTCATAGCCAAAATCTGTTTTGACTTTGAGTGCAAATATCTCAGGAACCAAGCATCATATCTTAATAAAAGCTTCACCAAACTTTCAAGAATTAATTTATCTTTCATATAAAATAGGACTCACTGAAATCGGTTGAGATTTGCGGCTGCTACAGTAAAAAATCTGCTGGGTTGTATTAATCTCTGTTGTGCACTGCCAAAATCTCTGCTTTGACTTTGAAAGCAATTATCTCAGGAACTAAGCAACGCATCTTAATAAAAGCTACACCAGTCGTTCAAGAATTTATTTATCTTTCATTTAAAATAGGATTCATTCAAATCGGTTGAGATTTGCGGTTGCTACAGCAAAAAATCTGCTGGGTTGTTTTTTTTGACACACCCTGTACGATAAATCTTTTTAAATACTTCGTTATTATTGGGTCTACATCAGTGTTGTTCCCAGTAAATTTACTGAGTAAAAGTTACTCGGTACTTAGTTATTTTGAATTACAGTAAGTACTTTTACTTACCGGTAAAAATTTTTCTTAATTTTACTTACTGAATACCGAGTTTCAATTTTGAATTACTCAATTAGAAAAAAATTTGGTAAACTCAGTACTCGGTAATTTACTGAGTTGTTTACTGAGTAAAAACTTCTGCAATAGGTAGCTCGTCGCATGTGTGTAGTAAATAATATAGTTTTTTCTTCATTTATCTATCTGCTCGCAACAAAAAACACTTAATTTTTGCAATTTTTTTGCGATTTTCACGGCTTGTATAACCCTAACCCCAACTTTGTTTGCTTGGTAGAATTGCTATAATCAGATGCAAATACTGGGTATTTAGGTTAGGATTAGGAACTGTATCTACTATTATTAGCTATATTTTGATTGACATTTTTTCATCGGTCTGAACTGTGGGGAAATTATGAAAATTAGAACAAATCTTCACTTAGCAATTTTTCCAGGCTTTTCATCTAAAGCTATATACCAGAGCCTCTGGTCACTACTATGTATTGTGTGCACATTTTAAAGCGTTTCAACAATGCTAATTAGTAAAATAAATAATGTGAAATGGCGCAAAACACGATTCAAAATTTCAGTAGCTAAAAGCTATATTAGGAAAGATTTTCAGATAAATTGTAACATACTTCTGAACGTTGAAGGTTTTACTGAGTTTACTGAATTGTTTACTGAGTACTTACCGGGTTTTCTTTGAAAAACCCAGTACTTACTCGTACTTACTGAATTTCAAAAAATCAGGATTTACTTACTGAATACTTACCGAGTTTTAGAAATTTGAGCTAGGCACAACACTGGTCTACATGCGCGCGTACCACTGTTGCTAAGTAAATTTAGTGAAATATAATTTACTTGTATTAGTAAATTTCTAAAAAAAAATTAATTGAAATTAAACTTATAATTTACTTAAGGCAAAAAGTTCACTTTTAATATAATTGAAATTATAATTTACTTACCAAACAATTTACTTGTATTTGTAAATTTCTAAAAAGTATAATTAAAATTATAATTATAATTTACTTAGCAACAGTAGGGCGTACGAATATACTACTGTACTGTGGAACCAATGTGATGCTCCATTCGAGCGAAAGAGGTACAATTAGGGCCCGACCGGATACAAATTTCTACCGGATCCGGATCCGGATCCGGATCCGGATATGCCCATATCCGGCCGGATCCGGATCCGGATATGCCGGATATCATTGATCAACTTAAAATTTTTTAGAATGTAATAAAACCACATATATACATTTCTTTGTTCAGTAACAATTGATTCAAAACAACATCTAATAGTTGTAGTTCAAACAACGCAAGTTATACTTGTTAAACAACAACATTTCTACATTTTCGGGCTTCAGAGAGGAGCGATCGCCTTCCCAAATCGAGCCAGCAGTCTTTAGAGTCGATGTCTGAATCAGGCAACCCTCCCTATGCACAAAAATAGGTCGACCTCTCCGATTTTGCTCAAAATTTGCATAAATGATGTACCTTAGGGGAAACCAACGTGTACCAACTATCAGCCCCCAACTCCGCCTAATATGCAAATTACGAGGGGTCAAAGGTCAAATTTGGGGTACCTTATTCGATTGAGCATAACTATGCCAATTTTCAACGCACTGTGTCCGGGTTTCTTTTAAACGATAGAGCCTGCTCTTGGCTTTCCAACGAGCTACACAGCGCATTTCTACATGGCTTCATTCGGTAGTTATAACGATTTTTCTTCATTTTTTGATGACCCAAAAATCGCTTTTTTGCCCACTGCAAAAAAAATTCCCTCCTAGCCCCCCTTTTTTATTTCTTTATTTGATAGCCCTTGATGAGAGCTTTAATTTGATGTAAAATATGAGCGATTTCACTGGGGCATTTTTGAGAAACTTGCATTTGAATGTTGCTACCCAAGCTGACTGCTGCGAAATTTCTACTGTAAGAACTGCCCGGAAGTGTGTTAGTTTGCATCCCAGTAAGTTCAGGATTCTTTTACTGTATAGAGCGTTTCTCGAGCTATCACTTGATTAATTGAGGTTGAGATACATACAGTATGACTTTGTATCAAAACTGTTCCAAGAATGTTGAAGATCCTTTTTGCCATCTCAACAGCATAGGCTCGGAGTTAAGTAATCTGGGTCGTTGTCCAAATCCCAATCATCAACATTTCTTCTTTTTGTTGGTGTAAACAGCTTCCATGGACGCTCATTCTGACCAATCCAGACTGGAGGACCATCAATGAATTCGTAATATTGATGACTTTCAATAGCTGCTTTCTCCTGTGAATACCGGTTCCAAACGAAGAGTTTTATCTGTTGTACTGCCCTGAAAGTGGATTTTACACATCGTATCTTTTTAAGGCAGTTGTAACGAATTTATCACCAGGTATCTTCAGTTGAATGTACTGATAGAAGAAGGTGGGTCACTGACCCAACCTTGCGAAGTCTGAAAAGCGGAAATGTGTGGACAGCATTCCTTTCAAATCTAAAGAAACATCAAACAGTATACATGACAACATCGTTACTCTGGCTATACTTCAAAGTTGACGCAGACACGTCGCTAAGCTGGCTAAACACAAATGGTAAATTCATTGTTCTTGTGCGCCCTTCAGTGCCGCGAAACGACACAGTGATTGGAGATGTGCTGGTAAGAACACCAGCACCGTTGATATTGGCTGTTTTGATAAATAATACGTACACACCTGAAGTATTTCTGTGTAAATTAAACTCAGTACTGAACTTTGACAAAATAATCTGATTCCTAAACAAGACTGACCTAGTTTTTCACTATCTTTCTGAACAACACCCGAGTCACTGTTCTTCCACTGAGTTTTGATACCACTGAACCATTCACTCAGAATGAACTTGAGACCTGAAAGATTTTTCATGTTCAAAAGGCAAAAACGGAATCTCTACTCATCCCATTGGTCTTACTCATAGTATGCTGTTTGTAAGCAATAGAATAAACCAAACTTGAATACTTACTAGGTCCAGGGTTAATTTCAATCCATACTTCTTCCAGCATCCATTCCGATTGTGATTTTTGGTGGAGAAACCGTAAGCTAATCGGCTTAAATGATAAATAACTCTTATGCAAGAAAGTGTGATGCAGAAAAATAAACGTGTATATTTCTGTAGTACTTCTTAGAGACACACAGCTTTAACAGGATCTGCCCAATCAAGTCTGTGTTGTTTTGACATGCTGACATTGAAGCTAATTGTCTGAGTGCTGTAATCCACAATTCCAGACAGCAGAATTTGGAACTGTAAGCTTCCAGTATAGCCACAGTTTTTACAGGGTGCTGTCTTGATGCCGAAATTGTATTCACCTATGTATGTACATATGTTTAAGCAAAGTTCATTCAGGTTCACAAAATTATTTATCAAAACTTACAGTTTTTCTGGGTTTCTCGGGTTCTACTGGATATTGGAACAGTAGTGACAACAGCAGTAGGCAAACGTGAAGCGCCTGTAATATTGGACAGTCAGCCTACTACACCTTTTAATAAATCAAATACTTGTTGTCACTGTAACAGTTCCCGGTTTCAGTGCCTCTGTCCAACAGAAATTTTTCACATCATAACCATAGTACCATCTAGAAGGCCATCCAGAAGAGGCTCGGGCGATGGCGGAGTCCGGCTATGAGTTCAAACGTGATTTGCTGTACGACTGTCCAGAACCAGGATGTACCGCCCAGTTTTACTATTACGCAAATCTAATTCGGCATGTTGCCGGTGGAAAACACAAGTACAAACCTGAAAGACTCACTCTTTTGGATGCAGCTCAAGGCATGTTTACATTTACATATGCTTACTTGTTTAACTGTACTTTTAGCTCTTGTTTAATTCTTACTTCTATATGTCTTACCATAAATAGGTTCTTAGGGTTGTACGTTACTCGATTGGAAGAATTGCACACTTCTAAAGCTATGAATGACCTTCGCGCTGACATCAATGAAGAGTTGGAGACGCATGCTGCTCAACAAAGCGCATGCCATCAAAGCGAGACGCAACCTCTTGAACAGGGGTGGGCCTTGCGTGAAGCACCTGCTTTCACTCGTTTTTCAAAGAAACAGGTGCAGTACCTTGAGAGCAAGTTTCTTGAAGGTGAACAAACAAAACAGAAATTGAACGCAGCGCAGGTGGCCAGCGACATGAGAAAAACCCGTAGAGGTACTATTCACCTATTACTATAGCAAAAACATGTGCTGCATTATATGCACCATGTCACTTCGTTCATTTGAACAAATGTTCAACAAAATGCTTCAGGTGGCGCTCTTCTCTTCAATGTGAATGAATATTTGACAGAGCAACAAATTCTTGCATACTTCTCAAGAATGTCACAGAAGCTAAGGAAGGGTGCAGTTGAGCAGCACAACGTTGACAAACCAGAAGACACATCAGAAAACCGGTTTGCACCTCGGCATGATTACCTGGACGATGAAAACATTGTCACTCCTGAGGATGATGAAATGCTGGCAAACTTGAAAGAACATCTCGAGTGACTGAAGCAACCTATGCTGCACCACAATACTGTTATGCCACAGCTAATGTAAACTCAAAAGTTTAGAGTTGGGATACGTGTCAACCTGTCGCTTGTGATAAAAGAATCCTGAACTTACTGGGATGCAAACTAACACACTTCCGGGCAGTTCTTACAGTAGAAATTTCGCAGCAGTCAGCTTGGGTAGCAACATTCAAATGCAAGTTTCTCAAAAATGCCCCAGTGAAATCGCTCATATTTTACATCAAATTAAAGCTCTCATCAAGGGCTATCAAATAAAGAAATAAAAAAGGGGGGCTAGGAGGGAATTTTTTTTGCAGTGGGCAAAAAAGCGATTTTTGGGTCATCAAAAAATGAAGAAAAATCGTTATAACTACCGAATGAAGCCATGTAGAAATGCGCTGTGTAGCTCGTTGGAAAGCCAAGAGCAGGCTCTATCGTTTAAAAGAAACCCGGACACAGTGCGTTGAAAATTGGCATAGTTATGCTCAATCGAATAAGGTACCCCAAATTTGACCTTTGACCCCTCGTAATTTGCATATTAGGCGGAGTTGGGGGCTGATAGTTGGTACACGTTGGTTTCCCCTAAGGTACATCATTTATGCAAATTTTGAGCAAAATCGGAGAGGTCGACCTATTTTTGTGCATAGGGAGTTCACTACAGGGTTGCCGGACTCAGACACCCACTCTTAAATGTTCGCTCGCTAGCTACCGTGTGACAAGACTTAAGAATCAGTCTCTGGACCTATCGAGTCTTAGTATTCAGAGCCAAAATTGAAACTTTGGCCTAGAGAGAGAGCTGTAAGTTGGTACACTAATACCGATACTATCGAGATAGGATTTCCTGATTTGACGCTCCAGTCCCGAGATACGGCCGTCTGAAAATCGGCTCGCTTAACTATAGGACAAAAATTTCGAACTTAAATTTCTTTCCTGCTAAAAACAGTTGGGACCTAGAATTTTACGTAACTTTTAGAGTACTTTAAGAATTTTTGGTCGCTTTTCGATTTTGACGAAAAAAATTTTTTTCGACCCCCTTCTGGTCAGGGATGTGAGGTGGGAAAAAAACACCGGAAAAAAACTGTTTTTTTCCGGAAAAAAACCGGTTTTTTTCCTAAGGGTCGGAAAAAAACATAAATCGCGGAAAAAAACTCAAGCTAAAAATAGCTAATTTACGTCATTTTTCGTTTAAAAAATGGACTTTTGCTATGTATAATAGGCCATACTGACTCAAAACTGTTAGAAAAACAACAAAAAAGACCAAATTTGGCATGAAAAAACAAAAATGCAAACTGCTGTAAGAAAATTTGCATATAGCGTTATTTATGGAACCTGTCAGGCACTGTTTCATGCCTGTTTCGTGATTTATATCAATGTAACACGTGTATTTCTGGTCTAACAAGACTGAGGAAGGCGCTAGAAAGCGTTAGGAATCATAAAACCAGCCTAGGATACTCAGAACTTGGGCTGGAGTTTTTTTCCGCGATTTAGGAAAAAAACCGGAAAAAAACCGGAAAAAAACTGGAAAAAAACAGGCCGAGGTTTTTTTCGGAAAAATATACAACCCTGCTTCTGGTCCCGCCAGCTCGTCTGGAAGCCCCCATGTGTGTTTTTTATTTCAGATTATTGTAGCGCCATTTGTTAGCTACAGATTGGTACCAAGTATGATAGCGGTTTGGTACTGTAGTTGGCTTTGCCTCTTGCCACGACCAATTAGAGCAAAGCACTTGCCAACTGGGCATGAAACCTTAGCTTCATCGGGACCATGCACATTAAAATAAACACAAAAAACGAAACTGTTAACGTGTAACTTTCAGTTGTGTACAATTCCCCCACTATTTACACTATGGTACTGCAATATTTATGTTCAAATACGAAAAAAATCACGTTTTCTCATCTGTGACTGATATCCGGCATATCCGGCAGGTAATATCCGGATCCGGTACCGGATCCGGATATGGCCATATCCGGCCGGATCCGGATCCGGATCCGGATATCCGGTCGGGCCCTAGGTACAATGTAGTCTCGGTTAATGTGTTTCATTTCAATTCTCCGATACTATCAAGGTTTGTGCCGGTCAGAGGATTTTGGGATTTATCAGTGGAAATTGCGGGCCTCCACTACATAAAAACATGGATTCAGTAGGCTGTAGAAGCAGCAATGAAAGTGCATGTAATTCAGTCGATATCAGTGCGTTTTAGAAGGGTAATTTTTCAAAATTTTTTCGCCCTGGTTGGGCGGCCCAACCAAACCTCTTCAAACTACTAAAACTGTTAGTTGTATGTAGAGTGCGAACAATACCTAAAAAACCCAATACCCCAATACCCAATACCCAATACCAATACCTGAGACCCCCAATACCCCAATACCCAATACCCAATACCCAATACTTGCGTAGCTGGGTCAAAAATTTCATTTCAGTGGACAGGTACATTCTAGTTGTGTACACAAGATTTTTCGCACTGGAATTAAAATTTTTAAGAGGCTGGTTGGGCCGCTGCCCAAACAGGGCGAGAAAATTTTGAAAAATTAGCCTTTCAGAAAGCATTTAGAAGCCGTTTTAGGCGTAAAATTTGCAGAAAGTAACAGTTTTGGTACTTAATATGTCATAATTCAGTCATGTTTCTTACTTCCGGCGATTCACGACCGCAATAGCCATGGGTACGGTGCTAGTACATTACGGTTGACATTTCTAATGTTGTTTCATTTTTATGCTAGATAAGAACAGAGAAATTAATTACTGGTGTAGTGCTTAGAAAAGTGTACACTGTACACTAGGAAATTCTACTACGTTTAGTTGATTTGGCCGTCCACATACGACGACATTCCAGAGGGGGAGGGGGTCGGCTGAAATGCGACGATAGACGACACACCAGAGGGTGAGGGGTTAGCAAAAACGACGTCGCTTTTTTCGGAATTTTAGGGAACTTTGATTGTATTATTTTCAATTTAAGTACATTCTGTCAAAGGTTTCTACAATGCAGAAAAGCTTCCCAAAGTGGTTGTAGGGATTTATTCTATTGATTGCGCAGTATGCTACAAGAAAACATGACAGTTCTGTATGTACTGCAACCGAAAACGACGTCGTCTTAGGGGGAGGGGTCCCCTAGAAACGACGCAAGGCGATTTTGGGGGGAGGGGGCTCCGAAAAATCGGGATTTTAACGACGCCGTTTATGGATAGCTCGCGAAACTCGAAAACAGCTTATTAAACCGAATCATCGATCAACTTTTTCTATTTTTTAGATCAATTTTTTCAGGTCAACATCGATTTTTTCTCTATTTTTAATTGTCCAATTTAGTATTGGGTATTGGGGGGTAAAAACCCCAATACCCAATACCCAATACCCAATACCCAATACCTGGAAAACACCCCAATACACCCAATACCCAATACCCAATACCCAATACCAGTTCGCACTCTAGTTGTATGCCTTTCAAACGCAATTTTCAAAATTTCCTCGCATCTGGTGGGGCAGGCAAAATCGGAGGAATGTCAGGTGATTTTGGATCACCAGATTGGCACGACGGTCGACGGACGACCCTGACTATGATGAGTTTTAGATTCATATATACAGTAGTAGCTCCCTCGCTAGCAAAGATTTCTAGCACAATTCTTATTCAGATTTGATGTACTTACTTTCAGTGGAGCTCAGCGACAGTGTGAAGAAGTCAGTTTTTTGCTCTCCTACCTGCCGGATGGTATTTTTCATTATATTTTAATTATTTTTATCTGAAAAATACTTTGTTGGACTCTATTTTTGTGCAAGTTTCTCTGTTCACTGTCAATGCTCAATGTTGAACTTCCGCTTTAACTGTTACGCAGCTTTTTTACTCACCATCAAGTCAAGCATTTTTGACAATCGTTTAGCTGATGCTAAATTTATTTCTATGACGTGCAGTTTGCTGGGAAATACGTTACGCAAAGTCATTACATAATGATTATACAAACGAATTTACCGCGTTACAGTAATTTATAAAATCAGAGCTTAAAGAAACCGATTGCTGGCTCAATCCCACCTGGCAAGGCAAACTGCCTTATTAAATTTTACCCTAAAGGGTGATCCTAACTCTGAACCTGCACCCAGCTAAGCCTGAACGGAAGCATCAGCTTGAAACTGAGGCCTAAAGTTAGGGTGGTCGGCGGATGGGGGGAATGCTCCGCGTACCGAAACCGAGGTGTTCCAATGTGCCCCGAAATTTGCAAACAAAATTTCGTGAATTTTAAACTACGGTCCCGGTGTGGGATTCCGAATCCACAAACCGTTGTTTCCGTACCAGGCTGGGGGTCCGAATTCGGTGGGGGTCCGGGGTTCCGAATCCATATTACCGGCAAACCCCACCTTTCTGCGCTCGGACCGGACGCGATGGTCCAGACCGGACGGAGTCAGGCCGTACTGGGGTTTGGGTGGGGAGATCAGTCGAATTGCAAGTTTTGAACACAGACGACCGAATGTGGTATCAAATGACTGCTGACGATCCTTTAATTATTATTTTACACATCAACATCTAATTACTGCATGCTATATTCAGCTTTACCTCAAATACGTGTTTTTGGTCTCGGAAGAAATCCTGTAAAACGTGCGCACCGAAATTGTAAATCTTTTACAAATATGACCGAATGCGGTATCAAACAACTGCTTTTGACTTCTAAATTAGTTTTATGCACTAATCAACCAGCATGTCCACAATCAACTACTGTATTCTACCTCAGACTACGCGCTCTCATCATATCGCCTTACTTCATCGATTATCGGCTGCTTACTCCCGAACCCCATATAAAAAACTTGCTATAAAATTCATATTCGTGCTAAAGTAGGGATTCAACCGAAGTTCGGTATTATTCGGTATGATGAACCGAATAGTTCGGTTACTAGTGCTATTCGAATTATTCGAATATTCTAAAACCGTTAAAATTACACTGTTTTGCTTAAATTTGAGGTGAAATCACCAAGTTTTTTCTTCTTTTACATTTCTCTGTTCATTTACCATGCTAAAGATTTGAAATTGAAATTTGGCAAAGGACGACTATCAAACGAAAAGTTAACGAACTTCAAGGTTTGACTTGCGCCCAGCACGTTCAAGCCCCAGGACGGTGGCCCCTTTTAAACGACTATCATCACTATGAAAAAATAGAAAAAAGAACTTTTCTCAGACATCTTTTGAAAGATAGCTACCAGTTTTTTCACATGAGTGGGCCTACATTAGATGCATATTTCAGCGTATTTACTTTCGCAGATCCTTGAACAACCAAATAAAAAATTGGAAAAAGAAAAATGTTTCATCGCGATATCCCCTCATTAAAACATCTGTAGCATTCGAATGCGCCGACAGGTATGTCTGCCCAAGAGCATATGGCTAGATATGACAATTTACTATCGATTAAGCAAGTAACTATAACAGTCTTGTTAAAAGCCCCAGGACGATGGCCCTTTTTGAAAAAAATAACCAAAAATGATCTACACGTTAAACACTAATCGGCGCAAGTAGTGATCTCACTATCCGAGCGGTACGAGTACTAGAGCGCGGTGCGGTCAGGTGAATAGTCGGCTTCTTGCCCCCGAAAGCAGGACATACCGTAATCGTGTAAGCGCGGCCCGAGGCGTCCATTTCGCTGCCCCGTATAAGATGAAATCGAACAAGTCGAACTTACCACCTACCCGACAGCCGTAATATGGGTTTCTGAAACCCTAATTTGTGTTTCTGACGCCCTAAATAGGGTTCCGGAACCTTTTAAAGGGCTTTCTTGCAGTTCAGATTTTTAGTCCTCAAAACCCTATTTTGAAACCAAAAATAGGTCGCTGGAACCCCATTTGGGCATAGTGCTGAAATGAAACCCTATTTTAGATTAGAAAAATCCCCCTCAACCGAAAACCCAGCTACATACTGAAGAGGAATTGTATTTGGAGAGGTAACAGACCAGTAACACAACACAACAATCTAACTAAGAGTCAACCAAACAAACAATAATGAATCATAAGATCTACTGTATTTAACCATAATCTTTCATCACTCCCCTTTCAATAGACGTCGCTTGGGCCACCTGTGCCTGACGGCCATCGGAAGTGATGTAACTGAGTTTGAAGATTCAAGAACTGAGGTAAAGGAAACTTGTGCTCAAACACGAAAGAACTTTGTCAATCGAAAACATCAGACGCTGCTTGAAGAGGTCATAGCCACGGGTCTTCCGCGCTTGCCCCAAAAATCAAGGAAGAATGGCCTCAGGTACTGCACCATAGCAGGAAAACTTGAACTCAAAGATTCTTGTCACTGTGGACACATCAAACAACAGCTCTCTGGCTTTCTACCGCAGTCCTGGGCGAAACAAAGAGAATGTGCTTCTTGCACTGATGAGGTCATAACAGTGGGATCATTCCTGTTTGCCTCTTGGAGCTCCAACGAACCTTCAGGTGCTATGCCAGCTTGAACCACTGAACTCAACGATATATGGCCCTTTGTGGGCATCATTGGAACAGCCTTTCGTGCATCTGCGCACAGGATAGGAACAACTTGCTTGGTCACAGCGAGCCTGAGAAAAACAACAAACATCTGTGCTTCACGCACTTGAGAATGAGGAACCACTGTGGGAACCAAAGAAAAAAAGGAGCTTTATGAAGAGCAGCGAAACGAGCAGAAAGGAAACCAAAAGACTTGAATCTGAGCACTTGAAACGATGTTGCCAGGAGAAGAACACTTGTAGCAGAGAAGAGAATCGGCTTTGTCCAAGTGAGCATCAAAACGGGGCCGCGTCTGTGCCTGATGATCACTGGAGCTGAAGAAACTGTTGATAGAAGGGAACTTGTGAGGTTGAGTACAGGAACGGTCCAACTGTTAGACTTGTGGCAGAGTAGCAGGTAGGTTCAGATGGGTCTCGGCACCAAAATGAAGAGGAATTGTATTTGGAGAGGTAACAGACCAGTAACACAACACAACAATCTAACTAAGAGTCAACCAAACAAACAACAATGAATCACAAGATCTACTGTATTTAACCATAATCTTTCAATACATGTCCTCAAGTGCAACACCTCCATAAGTGCAACGAAAATTTCTGTTATAGCGTGTTGGATTTATGGAGGTTTGACTGTAGTTGGTTTAGTTACGGCATTTGCCTATGTAGCAGTGAAACCAGAGCAGCGGAAGATGGATGTCTGGTCATTTGAATTATTCTATACTTTGGTTTTTGCATTTTTTACGTATATATGCACAATTGAACGCCGTACATTCATTATAAGTAAGACTGACAAGACAGCCAAAACAACATCACACAGGATTAATCTTTAAATCAAAACACAAAGACATGAAAGTATTTGTAAGTAAATTTATGACAAAAACAAGAAAATAGGTAAATTCGTTTTAGAGACGACATGTAGGTGTGAAACAATTAAAAAACATCTATGTGATACAAAAAGCCGATTTCATGATCATGAACAATAAAACGAAATACATAATCCCGAATGCAATCACGCTTAAGTCTAGTACAGTATATTAGTGAATTCACGTCCAATGAAAATTTCACTGAAATTCAACACTTCAAATTTGACTAATTTTTTATCAGGGCAAACCCAATATAATGGCAATAATTTTTTTATTCTCCGTTTTCGGTACTATTCGGTTTGGTTGGTCTGATGTCAAAAAGCACCAAATGAATACCGAATCAATCTAGTAATTGAATCAGTTTATATTGAATCATACATGCAATAGGTCCAGCCGGCCTGGGACAGGGGGTAGGGGGTTTCTGGCAGGAGGTCCAGGGGGCTTCTGCCAGGGACGGGGTCCCGAAATTTTAAAAAGCTCCAAAACTCCTGAAGTGCGATTTTAGCACGTTTTATTCAAAGAAAGCTAATTTAAACTGTCAAATAGCGTCTTAAAACAGCCAAAAGCAAGAAAAAATTACAGAAAGGTCTTCTAAAAACATCGATTTCTCTTAAATGTCAGGAGTGGTTCAGTTACCAAACGCCGTTTAAGCGGATTTTAAGCTAAAAATAGTAATTTCTGATCCAGTTTGTTAGCCGTTGCTAATAGTTGTATTTTGGGGTCGGGAGGGGTCTCTAATCTGTCTCGGGGGGTGAGGGAGTTGGCTTTTCTGTGTAGGTAAGAAGGGGTTAACCCCAACAAAACCCCTAGTGCATGTAGTACAATTTTATGCGCTGAATAATAATAGCGAACTTTGTCGACATCCCCATGCTTGCGCATCGGCAGCACTAATGGCACAGCTATTTATTAATTTGCACGACATTGGTGACATTGGCACCACACACCAGTTTTCTTATCTGCTTTCTTATTTCACTACACATCAGAATAACAACGAATGGCCCGCAAATAAAATTAGTGCAGTTCACGAAATGGCCGACTGAATTTGGTAATTGAGCAAAGGTTTCTGGAAAGAAAAAGCCTGAACTAACGAAAACAAAAGAAAACAGCAAAGATGAACTGAGCAAAAGTCCTTGAAGCATCAAGCGCAGCTCGGCCGGGCCAATATTGTGGGCTGAAAATCATTACTAATAGTAGAAGAGCATAACCAAGAATTGGATAAGAAATGCGATTACCATAGACTAACTGCCCTACGCAAATTGGGTAGATGATACTGAGAGCAAGAGCACTTAGTGCCATGATTCCCAGTCCCATCAGAATTCTGACAACGCTGTATGTAGATGTGGGCAAATCGTATTCAATAATTAGTGTCTCCGATGTTTCGTTCCAAATATTTCGGACCTAGAATTCCTGCATTTAATGTCATGAATGGTTTGCAGCCGTTCGTTATAGGCAATTTCCTGACTATAGATAAAACTACTAAGTGGATTTTATATTTTATTCATTTTTTGCAAAAGTTTTTACTAACTTTAAATACAACTTAATGAATTGTATAATGCAGATTATTATACTCAGTTTCCATATGACTAGATAAAGTTGGTTTATTATTCTTTCTAAGTTTTAATTTATTATAAAATGAATGGTATACAGGGTGTGCCGAAAAAACAACCCACAAAATTTTTTACTTTAGCATAGCAACCGCAAACTGTGATTTGAATAAGCCTATTTAAAATGAAAGACAAGAAAATTCTAAAAAAATTTTTAAATTTTCATTGAGATACTCTGCTTGGTTCATTGTCTGTTTGTTGTTGTCGTGTTCATTGATTGTCATTCATTATTATCGTCGTCTACAGTTGTCTGTATATATACATATACATATACATTGTTTGCATAATATACATTGTTTTTGGTTTGTATATATACATATGCATATACATATGCATTCGTTTTTCCGATATGTTTTATACATATGCAAACGAACCTAATATGCAAACGGTTTGTATATTTTCCATTTGCATATTTCTAGTGATAGTAAGCAGTGCTAATTTACGATTATCTGTGGGAAAACCAATGTACCGAACCAAAATTTCGCTCCCAATTTGGCCTTCTCTTACACCCGTCTATCATTCAGAAGTTTAGTGTTGCTTTCTGGATAGGTCAAATCAATCTACTTTACTAAATGCAGTGCTGGCCAAAAAACGACCGCCTGGTTATTTTTCGAGTTTTCCGAATATTTTCAAATGGCGCCATTCCGTCAATTTTCAACCGAATGAAAAGATTTTTGGCACGATTATTCGAGTTTGCTTTGGCCAAGTCCTAGCCTGCTAGCCTTCTATAGCCTCGAGTTATGCCCTTCCGAAATCAACGAACCCGAGTTTTCAGGCGTCAGGTTTGAACGTAAGAATCTCACTAACCCTTTATTGGATATCATACATGTAACAGGTCATCCGCCGATGGGGGGAGGGGGGTTGGGGGGTCTGGCTCCGGCCGGGGGGGGGGGGGGGGGGCCAAAATTGTGGGGGTCGGGGGTGGGGCCTAAAAAACGCTCAAAAATCGAGAAAAATCGCAATTTTGGCCTAAAAATCGCCAAAAATCGCTAATTTGGGCTGAAATACAGCTAAAAAGTGCTGTTTTGCAGGCGATTTTGGCAATTTTTGTGTGTGAAAGTGTAAAAAATTGCAAAAATTTGCTCGAAAATTTACTTGCCAGAAAAATCGGAGGGGGGGGTCGGTGAAATCGTCTCGGGGGGGGGGGGGGTCCCCAACTGGGGGGGTCTGGCCTAAGTCGGTTGGGGGCAGACCCCCCTGTTACATGTATGTTGGATATTTCCAAAATTTGCAGGTTAACCAATCTTTATGTGGACTTAAAAAATAGCTAGCTCAGCGTTCTAGCTAAAGTCTGGCGAATTTTTAGTTTCAGTCAAGGTGAAAAATTAGCATTCTCAAAAATCCGAGAATGGGGCTATTTGAAATTATTCAGAAAACTCGAAACAGGTCCAGGCGGTCTTTTTTATGGCCAACACTGTATGTTGGTTAGACTAGGCCACTGTTTGGTGTGAGGAAATGAAGTGTTGCAAATGATTTTCTTATTGCTCAAGTCCCCTGGTTCAAGTATTTCTCATGGAAATGAAAAATTACACTAGAAACCTAACACCGAATAGGTTAACTCTTTTATAACACATTTTATGCTTGGAATTCACTGTTTTCTCAGGGCGAAAGTTTTATTTATTTAGCATTTAGCAATTTTGTTGCACGCGAATTCTGTCTGAAAAATTAGTTTTTGCAAAATTCTGCAGTTTTATGAAAATATACAAATATGCAAAAAATATGCAATAATTCTATTTTTGCTTGTATATGTATATATACATATTCATATACATTTGAACCTGTTTTGTATATATACTGAAGCGATTGTGTTTGTGTGAGTGTCTGTAAAGAAGAAGAAAAAGAAGAAGAAGTTTACTTCCCAGACAATGTTTGTTTGCATTGTGTAGTTGCTGTGTGTGTTTGCATTGTGTAGTTGCTTAGTGTGATTGTGCTGTGTGTGTGCGTTGTGTTTTACTAGTGGATAAAACCTCCCATTTCCTTCAATACATATACATATACATATATTTGAAAATACATATATTTGAAAATACATATATGCTTATACATATATTTGAAAATCCTAATATTTGCCATCTGTATCGTCGTCATCATTGTCATGTAAAATGTCAAAATCTCTGTTTTGAAATATCTCAGGTTACTAATCAGAGTATCATGATAAAAAAAACTTCAAGAATTTATTTGTCTGTCATTCAAAAAGATTAATTCAAATAGGTTGAGATTTACGGTTGGTACAGTAGGAAATCTACTGGGTTGTTTTTTGGCACACCCTGTGTATTCTGTATATATAGCAGATTATGTTAGCCACACATACTCTATCTATATGTCTGTAGATTGAGCAAAGAAGGCTTCATCTTTGTTTTTTTTTGTTATTTTTTATGAAAGTTATTTATTTTAAGTAATATAATTTAACGAATTCTATACTATTATGTAACAGTTTAGTGTCGCTAGGTATGCTAAAACAGACTGGGCTTGCTGCAGGAAGCTACACGTACATGAATGTCAGGATGAACAGATGAGAGTGCATTGAGAACGGCAACTATCCACTGAATTGTGATGGCCAGCTTCGTATGCACAGCACGCCACTTCTATAAAATCTGATGCAGTAAACAATGAAAGATGAGATTGATGTCTTGTCTTACCAATGAATGGGTGAACGGAAAGGTATAAACAACCAATCTATTGACTGCCACTGCCACCAAAATAATACAGTCTCCTGCTATAAAAAATAAGAATGAACAAGTTCTTTAGTAAAGCAAAATAATAAACCACCCTACTTAGTCCGCCGCTTAGCACCGCTGTTATAGCTGTATGCAAAAAGACAGGAAAGGTTGTTGTAACAAATTGTGGCAGATTGAATAAAATCAATGAGCCAATTCCAATCAGCAAAGCAGTGATGAGGTCATTGACACTCAGTGAGAGTAACATATGAAAAAAGGGGAATGAAAGTGATTCTGATTTGCGGTATTTGATCAATACTACAATTAGAAGAAGGTGGAATGGTACTGAGCCGAGGAGGGCAATGCTAATTTCAGTGTAATGTCTGTGGGTAGATTTCTCTAGTACCAGTTGCATGGTGGAGGGAGGTCGGTCTGGTTCTTATTACTGGGCAAAGTAATCAAATTCTGTGATCTATCTAGCAGGTGCTAGTTAGCTGCACCGTAATTATTATGGCAAAGTAATCAATCTTCATTCATCTATCTAATATCTAGTGCTAGTACGTATGCATACATGTATGTAACAGGTCACCGGCCGAAGGGGGAGGGGGTTGGGGGGTCTGGCGCCGGGCGGTGCTCCGAACCCAAATTTAGGAGGGTGGTTGGGGACTAAAAAAGCTCAAAAATCGAAAAAAATCGTTAATTTGTGCTGAAATACAGCTAAAAGTGCCGTTTTGTAATAATATTGAGCATTGTGCATTTGCATGCGTTCCTGGAGTAGTTCGTGTCTATTATAGTACGTATAATTCTAGCTCTCCGGCAATAGCGAAGTCGTTCCAGATAGAGATGGTGAGCCAGAGCCACATTGCATGAGCAAACGGCGTGATTTTTCGAGCGTTACACTCATGCAGTTAGGGAGGCAGTTGGGGGAAGTTCCTAAGTCAACCGATGGACTATCAAGTAGCTTACTGAGAAGCGTACTCTGTCACTAGCTTTACCAAGGAGAAAACGTTTTGGCACCGTCATGTCACATACGCATATGTACAGGACGGGGATCTGTATTGTTGCGAGATCAATAAATGCGGTAGTGGGTTTAAACTACGGCCGGACCAGAATTGCGTTTACTGAAGTGTTTGAGGATGCTAAAAACGACAAATAATACGATCGATCATCAAGCGACTTTTTTGTTAATTCAGCTCAAGTCAAACAACCACCAATCTGACATGAAAAGTGGTCGGTCAGCGGGTTGTCATTACGAGAGTCATTGATTTCAAATGTCACACTTACAAGTGGCTACGATCACTGTAGAAATCGATATCGATTATCGATTTTTCATAAGTAATGCCAACATGGTAACAATCACGTCAAAAAACATTACATGTGAATACACGTGTGTACATTACATTACAAGAAAACAATGAGAAAGCTGTGAAGTTGTCCAAAACTTTAGTTTTAGTTTTAAAGATTCAAGAAGTTTTATCGATAGCACAGTGGATTGTACCGTACAGCGTAAATTGATGATAACACCCCCGACATGTTCTATGTAAATTGTAGCATTCCAGTACAGGTCACTCGAACTGTTGAGCCACTGGCCAGCTGACCGCTGCAGTTCGTCCTTTATTTGGCCGCATGTGCGCACGCTGAAAATACATGTACGTATTAAGGGGTTGGGGGTTACAGCTACAAAGGCCAAATTCCTTATGCTACACCCCTAAATAGATTACTAACTGAAGCGATTGTGTTTGTCAGAGAGTGTTTTGCATTGTAGCTACCGTGTGGTTGTGTTGTGTGTTTGCGCTGTGTTTGCTACTGATACCCCATAAACTCCTTCATTTGGTGCCGCACAGACCCGGGAGACCACCTTCATTCCGTTCTACTACAAAGGTCAAGTTCTGCTACAACGCTTCTGTTTCCCACTCTCAAGTTCAAGTGTCCTTTGGTTTCATGATCGTCAGGCTCAGACGAGTCAGACGTAGCCCGGTTTTGACGCTCACTCCATGTTTCATCGTGATGATACAACCATGTCATCTCCCAGTCTCCCTATCCCAGCAGCTGATCCAGTGATCCAACATCTATCTTTTGGTACTGACCCTACTGTCTTTCCGGCCATGGTCTACACTGGCGCAAGCGTCAACATAATTAGTTCTAGTTGCTCATCTAACAAAGGCTTACTGGTTGCATCGCATTCCCAAAAGCTATATTATGATTTCTTCGTCTGGTTCACCTCGTTGGTGTGATGTGGTTCATCTGCCTGTCTCATCTGATCGTCACCACTGCACTCGCATGTCTTTTGTGGTGAACGCAGTGGGCACAGCACCTGACCATATCGTTCTTACTTCTGCAAGCGCTGCATCTCTTGGTTTCCGAGGGGCAATCAAGCACTCGTTGTTTCTTCTTTGGTGGACAGCCGTCTTTCAAGTGATTCAGCTGATGTTTTGCCGCAGGCATCTTTCAAAAGCGCGCTTATTGGGGCACACGTGGATGATCCCATCGATGTGACCCCTGCTGCACCTATGCGTTCAGCTTCGTTTGTGAGTACTCACCAAGATAGTTCTGTTCTTTTGGAAGTGAATGATGAAGGCAACGCTCTAGATTCGTACTCTGGTTGTCAGGATGTCCAAGTCGATTCATTAGATACTCCCTTCAGTGGGTTAATGGTCGATCCTCCTTTCAGTGGGCATGCCAGTTCAGACAAAGAGATTGTTTCGGTTGAAGATATTCTTGTTTTGCCGGCAGAAGATTCGGCTTTGTTCGTGAGTACTCTCCAGGACATCCAGCATGGTTCGGTTGGTGATTCTTTGCAAATGCATTCAGTTGTGGGTGGTCCTGTGTTCTTTGAAATGGCCAGGAGAAAGGTAAAGAGAGTGAGAAGGACGAGAGAGGAAAAGAAGGTTGAAGAGGAAAGAGGAAAGTTGGTGAGAGAAAGAAGGATGATGAGGCAGAGAAAGAAGGAGGAAGAGAGGAAGATGAGAAAGAGAGTGATGAGAAAGTAAGTGATGTGGAGCAAGATTTTGACAAGTAACAGGATGTTAAAAAGAGGAAGGATGGTGAGGAAGAGAAAGAAGGTGAGAACGAGAGCGATGAGGCGTAAGAGAGTGGTGAGCAGTAAGATGAAGAGTAGAAATGAGGTTGAATAGGACGATGAACAGGAGGAGAATGAGAAGAAGACAGATGAGGTGGATCCGTTTGAGCATGTTTGGAAGAAGTCCGTTGTTATCGTTGGCGAAAGCAAAAGTAGAGAAAGGAAGGAGAGTGGTGAGAGGGAAATGGCGTGAACAAGGTGGTAGATCAGGACAAGTTGGTGAGAGATGCAGAATGGGAGGAGAAGGAAGAGACGGTAATCGTTTGCCAGCCAACGTCTGTGAGGGAGAGTGATGAAGCGATTGTGTTTATCAGAGCGTGTTTTGTATTGTCAAGTTATCGAGTGGTTGCGTTTGTGTGCGCGTGTGTTTGTGTGTGTTGTGTGCGAGTGTCAACTAGTAGATAAACTCTTCATAACTTAACCAACAAATACAAGTACTATAGCGGCTTTGACTTGACCTATGTATAGCGGCTTTAGTGCTAACGAACTGGCACAGAAAATAACTAATTTTTAGTTAAAAATCCGCTAAAAAAGCCTTTTTAAGCCGAATTTGGCGTTTCCACTGCTGATATTTAGAGAAATCGTTTTTAGAAGCCTTTTTTGTCAGTTTTGCTTGTTTTTAGCTCTCAAACCCTCAACCGCCGACGCCGAGTTTCCAAAAGTTTCCATTTTTTTAAGACGCAATTTCTGAAATGATTCAGGATCTGATAAGGATCCTCCCCAAATTGGTCTGGGTCACATCACCGATTTTGCTCATTTTTACATATATGGAAGTGTGTGTCGAAAAACCGTAAAGCTCAAAGTATGAGCTCCGGTGGACCCCCCCAGAGCGCCAGGGCCCCCCTCCAAAGTAAGGGTGGTCCGGCCGAAAAATCGAAATTTGAGCCTCTACTTCAGAGCATCGTTGTTAGTTCGGACTTTGTGCTAGATTGACGTTCTATACACCAATGGATCCGTAATGACTTGCAGATTCCAAAAACGATACAAAAATGCGGTTTGGTCCCTCCGTACTGGAGTACTTTGCGAAAAACGCTTCCAGACACCAATTTTCCTGCTGACTGGCCAGTACATCGGGGCAAACTTTTGTACCTTAGAGTTACGAGACAGGTCCAGATTTTATATATTATTTAGCATACAAAATCCGCAACATACACTCAAAATTTGGAGAAAATCATTTGGTGCCGTTAGGTCGAAATTTGCTCTCAAAGTGTGGATCAAAAATTTTTTTCTGCTAAAATTTCATAAAAATCAGGCATCTGGGTGAATTTTTTACGCTGATGACGATTATCACCTTAGTTTTTGCGAAAAATTGCAATTTCTACTGTAAAAAGCCATTTTCTATAATTTCAACTGGCAGTAGAACGTACGTACTTTACTTACTCGAATTGCAATATCAAGCTAAAATCCCACAAACATTCTATTTAGGGTATTATTGTAAAAATAAGCAAAAAGTTGTCCAAAAAGTCGCTATCGAAATTTTGGGCAGGGCGCGGTGAGCCCGAATGGAGCCTGAAAGTTGTATTGGGCGAATATACACAGGCTCACTGAGTATGGGCTTAGGGGCCGTCCATAAACGACGTCGTTCCAGAGGGGGGAGGGGGGTCGGCTGAAATGCGACGATAGACGACGCACCAGGAGGGGGAGGGGGTTAGCAAAATACGACGTCGCTTTTTTCGAAATTTTAGGGAACTTTGAATGTATTACTTTCGATTTATGTACATTCTGTCAAAGATTTCTACATTCAGAAAAGCTTCCCAGAGTGGCTGAAGGGATCTATTCAATTCATTGTACAGTATGGCAACAAGAAAAAATTACAGTACTGTATGTACTGCACGTTTTCGGGGGGTAAGCGGAAAACGACGTCGCCTAGGGGGGAGGGGGTCCCCAGAAACGACGCAAGGCGATTTTGGGGGGAGGGGGGTCCGAAAAATCGGGATTTTGGAACGATGTCGTTTATGGATGGCCGCTTAGTTGCAGGTTGGACTGCAGTGCTTGCGAGTGCTGCGGCGGCTACTGCAAGGCTTTCATCACTCTGGCCGTGATTGGAATATTGGTGCTGGAAATGTATCTTATGTATGTACCTGTACTACAGTATGAGCTCCGGTGGACCCCCCCCCAGAGCGCCAGGGCCCCCCTCCAAAGTAAGGGTGGTCCGGCCGAAAAATCGAAATTCGAGCCTCTACTTCAGAGCATCGTTGTTAGTTCGGACTTTGTGCTAGATTGACGTTCTATACACCAATGGATCCGTAATGACTTGCAGATTCCAAAAACGATACAAAAATGCGGTTTGGTCCCTCCGTACTGGAGTACTTTGCGAAAAACGCTTCCAGACACCAATTTTCCTGCTGACTGGCCAGTACATCGGGGCAAACTTTTGTACCTTAGAGTTACGAGACAGGTCCAGATTTTATATATTATTTAGCATACAAAATCCGCAACATACACTCAAAATTTGGAGAAACTCATTTGGTGCCGTTAGGTCGAAATTTGCTCTCAAAGTGTGGATCAAAAATTTTTTTCTGCTAAAATTTCATAAAAATCAGGCATCTGGGTGAATTTTTTACGCTGATGACGATTATCACCTTAGTTTTTGCGAAAAATTGCAATTTCTACTGTAAGGAGCCATTTTCTAGAAATTTACCTGGCAGTAGAAATATGTACTGAATTTTATGCTATTTCTTTGCTTTTTAGGCTACGCAAACATAATGAACTGTAGCATGCGTACTTAGTCGGCAAGTTAGCCCTGCTGTTCGGTTATTGAAATTGGTTAACACCACAAAAAATCATGGGGTACGTTTTCGGGAAAATCAGACAACACTGAGGAACTCATTGAGCTTTGCAGAACTGACTTGTGAGTGGATTGATTGGTACACTCAGCAACATGTTCGGCTATGTAGCATACATACATGATATGAAGGGTCTACCTCAAGCAACTAGAGCCTGACTCTGTCCGATTTTTCTCGAATGCAATTTTTGGGCAAATTTTTCTTTAAACTGTTGTAAATTTTGTTCTTCTACATACTGTACAGTGAACATGTGCTTCAGTGAGCAGACCAGTAACTGTATTAGTGTTTTGTGAAATGAGAAGGCAAGTATATCTACAAACCGTTTACTAGGAAACAGGTACCAAAATTCAGTCAACAACCTAGTCTAACCTATAGAATTTTGCCGAAGATAACAATTCAGTCAATGACCTAGGCTAAGCTACAGAATTCTGCAGAATTGTGGAATCATTGGAGCAGGCTCGGGCATAGGCTCCGGCGCGGCCACCTGGATTATCTGCTGACTTTTGCCACCTTGCAATCCGATCCAATTTACGGGGGGCCTTACGGCCTACAATCAGACTCAAGGTCCATTTCGCTACCCCTGTGATTCGTCATCTCGGACGTTGCCCTTTTTTTCACTGCCAGCCACTCCTAGCCATGCTGCTGGGCGCCGGTCACCAAGAGGGTGGCTGGCGTGTCGATGCCATGATTCTGACAGCTCCTGACTGACGGCCACCGGTGCCCCATATGCCGGAGGGCTCCCAGCATAGTCGGTTTTCCAGACAGCTTCCGACATCATAGATCTTCTTCCCAATGCGGCATGCTTTCTGTGCAATGGCTTCAGTGCAATGGCAAATCCAGTCGATTCCTATTTTACCTACTAGCTGTCACCAGCTTTCGGTGGCCTGGGTGGAGCGTTGTGCATGACCAACTCTGCGGGAAACTTGCCGCGCTGAGAGGATGAGCACACGGGTGTCCGCCCATTTCGTCCCGACCGTTTCGTCCCCTTGCTGTTAGTCCAGGCTGTTTCGTCCGGACCGTTTCGTCCCACGACGTCGCGCACAGTGGCTTTGCGGCCTAAACCACTACACCAACTGTGCCGGCTTCTGCCACCTTCATCGCCGGGCCTACCTCTGTCACAGCCTCTGAATCGACCACGGCAAATGAGGTTGCTACAGAATGCTATGACAGTCGTCAACAGCTAAATAGGCAAAACGTTATAACTGGCACAAACTATTGTTGATTGAAACCTTATGCTTTTTGTAGTACAGGTACATACATAAGATACATTTCCAGCACCAATATTCCAATCACGGCCAGAGTGATGAAAGCCTTGCAGTAGCCGCCGCAGCACTCGCAAGCACTGCAGTCCAACCTGCAACTAAGCGGCCATCCATAAACGACATCGTTCCAAAATCCCGATTTTTCGGACCCCCCTCCCCCCAAAATCGCCTTGCGTCGTTTCTGGGGACCCCCTCCCCCCTAGGCGACGTCGTTTTCCGCTTACCCCCCGAAAAAGTGCAGTACATACAGTACTGTAATTTTTTCTTGTTGCCATACTGTACAATGAATTGAATAGATCCCTTCAGCCACTCTGGGAAGCTTTTCTGAATGTAGAAATCTTTGACAGAATGTACATAAATCGAAAGTAATACATTCAAAGTTCCCTAAAATTTCGAAAAAAGCGACGTCGTATTTTGCTAACCCCCTCCCCCTCCTGGTGCGTCGTCTATCGTCGCATTTCAGCCGACCCCCCTCCCCCCTCTGGAACGACGTCGTTTATGGACGGCCCCTAAGCCCATACTCAGTGAGCCTGTGTATATTCGCCCAATACAACTTTCAGGCTCCATTCGGGCTCACCGCGCCCTGCCCTGCTGCTGTATTCTTCGATGTAAGCAAAGCGTTTGATTCGTGCACCCATGCTGGGATGCTGAACTGTTTACAGTCTGATTTTGGTGTCCCAGATTTTCTTATAGCCGTTCTGAAATCCTATTTTTGCGATCGTATTCAACGTGTCCGAGTCGGTGGTGAGTTTTCTAGTTGTCGGCCAGTACTAAGTGGGATCGGCCAAGGATCTATCCTCGGCCCTCTACTTTTTACTGCCTTCATAAACGGTGTCTCTAAAGTCAGGTTGTCGGCTGGAGCTGAAATATTGCTCTATGCCGATGACTTGGCTTTGGTGAAGCCGCTAGATAAACCCACTGCCGAGCTCGAGCTACAGAGTGACATAGATGACATTGGTGGTTTCTTTACTTCGATTTCGCTCAAACTGAATGATAGCAAAACCCGATATATGTTAATGACTGTGTCCCCTACCGCTGTCTCAATTAGCACGCCTTTAACTGTAAATGGGGTTCCAATTCAACGGACAGACTTGTATAGATATCTTGGGGTGGACCTTGACCCAGGTCTCTCTTATGCTGTGCACACGCGGCATAAGGTGGCCAAGGCAAGATCCATCCTTGGGTGTCTGTCGAGGACTGTTCGTGAATTTGTGCCCCAGTCTATTTTTCGTATGCTGTATTTGACTTTGGCACGCTCTGTTTTACTGTACGCAATGCCTGTATGCTATCCTTTTCACAAACGAGACATGATAGCGCTAGAACGAGTCCAAAAATTTGCTTGCAAATTGATATCTAATGACTTCACTAAGCCATACCCAGAACTGCTAATACAGCTGAAGCTTGTTCCTTTCTATCGTACTGTATGCCAGTTGCGATTGACTACTATGTACAAGTATGTGAACAGTTTTCGTCATTTGCCCGCAGGAACGCTTACTATCCAAGAGAATACTGTAGCTGGTCGCGGCCGTGTGAACCATGTAAAAACGTTAATCGTGCCTTTCTGTAGACTAGAACGTTCACGAATGTCATGTCTTAACCAAAGTATTAGGCTGTGGAACGCGCTTTCTAATCAAGAAGTCAATTGTGACCTATCAACTTTCTGTGTCTGTATTAAATCAGATGACGTGTTTGAACGGCTTTTAGCAGCCTCCGTTGTTCCGTTAGTGCTAGTTGTTGATCTCTAGCTTCTTTCTGCTGTTATTCTGACTTGACAGTTTGAGTGCATACTAACTTGTCTTGTACTAACAGGGGTTGACAGATTAAAGGGCCCGAAAGGGCGACTGTTGCCCTGTTTCTTCGGAAATAAACTGTTTCAATTCAATTCAAAAAAAAAATGCCCAAAATTTCGATAGCGACTTTTTGGACAACTTTTTGCTTATTTTTACAATAATACCCTAAATAGAATGTTTGTGGGATTTTAGCTTGATATTGCAATTCGAGTAAGTAAAGTACGTACGTTCTACTGCCAGTTGAAATTATAGAAAATGGCTTTTTACAGTAGAAATTGCAATTTTTCGCAAAAACTAAGGTGATAATCGTCATCAGCGTAAAAAATTCACTCAGATGCCTGATTTTTGTGAAATTTTAGCAGAAAAAAAATTTTGATCCACACTTTGAGAGCAAATTTCGACCTAACGGCACCAAATGATTTTCTCCAAATTTTGTGTGTATGTTGCGGATTTTGTAGGCTAAATAATATATAAAATCTGGACCTGTCTCATAACTCTAAGGTACAAAAGTTTGCCCCGATGCACTGGCCGGTCAGCAGGAAAATTGGTGTCTGGAGGCGTTTTTCGCAAAATACTCCAGTACGGAAGGACCAAACCGCATTTTTGTATCGTTTTTGGAATCTGCAAGTCATTACGGATCCATTAGTGTATAGAACGTCAATCTAGCACAAATTCCGAACTAACAACGATGCTCTGAAGTAGAGGCTCAAATTTCGATTTATCGGCCAGACCACCCTTACTTTGGAGGGGGGCCCTGGCGCTCTGGGGGGTCCACCGGAGCTCATACTTTGGGCTTCACAGTTTTTCGACACACACTTCCATATATGTAAAAATGAGCAAAATCGGTGATGTGACCCAAACCAATTTGGGGAGCGATCCTGAATTATTTCAGAAATTGCGTCTTAACAATACAGGGCGTGCTCTGTTTTTACGAGTTGGATTGCATCCCTATTTGCGACGGTGCTTAAAAAGCGGAAGAGGAGAATTAACAGAAGTGCGGCCCTGAGGCCGACTTTGCTACCTTTTTATGCGCGCCGTTTTTGTTAAGCTAGTTTATTTTGTTTTTGCTCCCTTCTTGATCAGTGTTTAGTGCTGGATTATTTGTCTTGCCTAGTGGTGGTTTTCCTGAGGAGAAGGTAAGAAAAGATATAGGTTTTGCATACGCCATTAACGATTGAGCTCTAACCCGGCAGGCCGCCATTGTTAATTACGCTCGCTGGCGGCCTAGTGGGTCACTCATATCGATCAATGGCCAGTCCGGCTAATTATGCGCTCGCTGGCCGACCAAGTCAGTCCCTCAGTATCGATCAATGGCGTTGTTTTTTGGCCTTGTTTTAATAGGGTATTGTAGAGCTGATTCCTTTATCACATGTCCGGTTAGCAATTAGTAATTATTATAGTGATCACTGAACGGAATAGTAACCAGCGTCAAGCGTAGTTGTCGATTGCCATTTGTCTCCGCCCTGGAATAGTTGAACTTTGTCGTTGCGGTGTTGCTCTCTCTGTACAGAATTGCGTTTTGTTCGCGTTCCTCGTCTTCGCGCGCCTCTTGCAGCAGACGTATTTGTTCGGCTTCCCTAACTCGCTCTTCCGCTTCACGTTCGCGCTCGCGTGCTCGTTCGTAGTTCTCTTGCTCAATGCGCACTCTCTCTACTTGCTCGCGCTCAATAATTCCCCTTTGTTCTTGCCTGAAAGTGCATGTTAATCAGTGAAGTACTGCTGATGAATGAAGTATATCTATTACTGACCAGCGCTCCTCCAAAGCCGCTGCAATTCTCTCTCTTGCGTTCTTAGCCCTTTCTTCGCAAAATTTCTGATCCTCCTCCTGTCTGTCTTCCCACTCCCTATCGGCCTCTTCACGCCAGTTCAGCCTGCGCTGTCGCTGTAGCCACGACCCTCCGATTTTGCTGTCTGCGTCTGCGTCTGCGTCCTGCTGTCTAACGGAACTGGAGACTTGCTCCATGATAGTCTTCTGGTTTGACTGGAGGCGCTGGAGTCTGTTTTTCCGAACACTGCTGACGCGCACTAGTGGACGATGCCCAAAGGGGTTGCTGGCATCAGAAGTACGCGTTCGCGAACTATAGTAGCAGTGGTTGGAAAGTAAGTTGTGCAAGGTGAAGTACTGTATGTACATACGTAGTTGGCAAGGCGCCATAGAACTGTAATCGTCCCTCTCGTGCCTGTGCCTGTTGCAGTTCCTTGATTTTGGCTTTCGATTTCGATTTCGAAATGACTAAAAGATTCCTACAGTAACTGATGTAGTCGTTTTGTCCTGTCTGTGGGGTCGCAAAGAGCGCATTAGCCTCTTGACAATTGAGGTACGCTCTGGCTGTGGCGCTGCGGTCTGACCTAAACGCAGAGGTCTTGAAGCACGTTCGGGAACTGTTCGTTACACACTTTCTAACTCATCCTTTTCTTCGATGCTTTCCATTTGAACAAACTTCCTGTTGTTTCGCTGGCGCTTATAGGAAGTTGAAGCGGCACTGCGCTGCTCTGTGTTGTAACGCTTGCTGCTAGTGCTAAATTAAGATTCACTATTTGACAAGTGTCTAAAAGTTGCCAGAAAGTTACCTTTCGGTTTTCTCAGCTGTCCTGTGGAAGGAAGAATCACTTCCGCCCTCTGGTTGGTTGTTCTCATCTTCCTCGCTGTCACTCCCATCTCGACAGGATTTAACCGCATGCTCCTGGCTTTCGTGTCATGTTTATAGTGTTGTAGATAGCCAGACACAGTCACGCTAAACAATCTGGATTTCTGACGAAACAGAGAAAAAATGAAATGCTCACCTTCCATCCTCTGCTATTACGGCGTTAAGGTGGGCAGAGCAGGAGTAGCCAACTTTGATTGTCCCATCATATTTTTTGGCACGTTGTCGTTCGTTCGGTCCTTTTACTGTGGCAGTTCCACTACGGTGACACTGAAAGCCCTGTTTTCCAGATGACTGCGAACCATAGAATGAGCACCAGTCAAATTCTCCTGCAACAGTACAGTTCAACGTGCCACTGACTATTGTACTCACACAGTTTACCATTTTTGGCTACGGTATTTCGCCATTTAGTGAAAGCTGTGTAGCTGTCAAATTTCTTGTCTGAGAAAGGTTCAACAGCGATCTGATGGGTAGCAGTTAGGTGCTCGCACAACTGACGTCTAGTGGAAAGTGTTTCATCTAAACTACTGCTTTCAATACTACAGTAATCCAAACAGCCAAATTTCTCATTTTCTACACTACATAATATAGTACTTACCGCATTCTCCGCACGTGAGTTTGCCGTGATTCCGGTTTCTCTCTTTGTCTGGATGGGCGCGAGTTAAGTGCCTGCTGAGTCCTTGTTGAAACGCAAAACTCTTCTCACAGTGTGGACACTGTATTCGACCAGAGCCTGAAGATGCCATTACAGAGACGACCAAAGCAACAATGAGAGAATGAATACCTGCGCCTTGGTCGCTTCTAATCAGGTCGGAAATTCCTGTGCCTGAGGTATCGGATGCTTAGCCGCCCCAGACATTTTGCTAATTTGTTCCGGTGCACCCTATTAACATGCATTTCGCGAGAAAGTCAGCTTAGTTAGCTATGGCCCATAGGCAAGTTGGGTCATCTCACCGATCCGGCTAAAATTTTATGAGCATAAACTAGACCACGAACGATGACCTTCGGCGCATACTAGAAGAAAAACACCCCCCTAGAACCGGAGCTACACCCCCTCAAAGTTGGCTCGCCAGCCGTTTTTTGGCCAATTTTTGGACCTCTAACGACCCAAATTCAAACGTGTGCCGTTTGCGCATTTCTAAACCGACAGCTTTCGCATGCGCACCAGTCGATAGCTATTTCAAAATACTTTAAATCCCCCACTCAACTTTTTCCGTATCATACCTGGTTAGCGAGTTATTTTCCGAAATGTACCAAAAATGACAAAAATGCACCCTCCATTTTTTGCGAATATTCGCCCATAACTCCAGCCACAGAAGCGTGGGCCACCTGGAACTTTCTTCAAAGTTAGCTCATAACTGGCCAAACATAATCCACACAAATTCTAGAGCTGTCAGACCTCCTGTATGAGCAGTATGGTGACTGTCTCTATGGGCCTAACATGAAAACACATGAAGCATGAGAAATGTGTGTGGCAGACCATGTGGCGAAGAAGTGGCAAATTTCTGTGGAAAAAAATTTTTGCACATTGGAAACCCCTGTGCCTACAGCAGAACGATACAGAGTACAGTGACTGCAACTATGAAAAATTTATTGAGCAACATCTGTTTCAAGAGTTCGCCAGTCATCTGAATCAAACATATGACATCGCGTTTGACAAATGGCTGGGTACGTTACTGAAGAGTACCTGTCCCAAGCCTTCTACAGAATTTGATGCTGATCATGACCATAGCAAAAACGAAACTAAACAAACAGGCCATCTTGGCGCCAAGATGAATGTGCAGAAGCTCACTGAAAAAGCACCAATGATTGGAACAAACAACTCAAAACAATTTGTCTTTGAAGAAATGCTTGTTGGCGGTGGAAATGGAAAGGAATACCAAGCGAATTCAGTCGAGAAATGGCAGTCTACACCAGATTGCAAGCCGTCTCTGTTTAATGAACACTTCATGTTTCTCAAACGTGCCACTGAGTACAAACAAGCTCGGAAACAGTACTACAGGGCAGGCGGCACTTTGCAAGTTTTCCACTGGAAAATGAAATCAGACTGCTCGACATTGGAGGAGGCCATTTCACACATTGAGAGAAATCTTCAAGTTAGAAACGACTCAGACAAAGATGAAGTGGCAAATTTCTGTGGAAAATATGTTTGCTAAGTCTTCAGACAGCTTGTGGGGTGGATTCATTGTGCTTTTCTTTGAATTTTGTTCCACTCATAACAGGCAAGTCTTCGAACAGCTTGTGGGGTGGATTTATTGTGCTTTTCTTTGAATTTTGTTCCACTCATAACAGGCAAGTCTTCGAACAGCTTGTGGGGTGGATTCATTGTGCTTTTCTTTGAATTTTGTTCCACTCATAACAGGCAAGTCTTCGAACAGCTTGTGGGGTGGATTTATTGTGCTTTTCTTTGAATTTTGTTCCACTCATAACAGGCAAGTCTTCGAACAGCTTGTGGGGTGGATTTATTGTGCTTTTCTTTGAATTTTGTTCCACTCATAACAGGCAAGTCTTCAGACAGCTTGTGGGGTGGATTCATTGTGGTTTTCTTTGAATTTTGTTCCACTCATGACAGGCAAGTCTTCGAACAGCTTGTGGGGTGGATTTATTGTGCTTTTCTTTGAATTTTGTTCCACTCATAACAGGCAAGTCTTCGAACAGCTTGTGGGGTGGATTTATTGTGCTTTTCTTTGAATTTTGTTCCACTCATAACAGGCAAGTCTTCAGACAGCTTGTGGGGTGGATTCATTGTGGTTTTCTTTGAATTTTGTTCCACTCATAACAGGCAAGTCTTCGAACAGCTTGTGGGGTGGATTTATTGTGCTTTTCTTTGAATTTTGTTCCACTCATAACAGGCAAGTCTTCGAACAGCTTGTGGGGTGGATTTATTGTGCTTTTCTTTGAATTTTGTTCCACTCATAACAGGCAAGTCTTCAGACAGCTTGTGGGGTGGATTCATTGTGGTTTTCTTTGAATTTTGTTCCACTCATAACAGGCAAGTCTTCGAACAGCTTGTGGGGTGGATTTATTGTGTTTATCATTGATCTCCCTCTCCTGCTCGTAACAGGCAAGTCTTTGGACAGCTTGTGGGGCGGATTCGGTAGGTCAGACAGAAATAAACTTTGCAAGCTGAGGTGGAACAGCAAAGGCGAGCTGAAAATAACACAAAGCATGAAAATCTATCTAGCATGACAGCCTAACAAAGACCACACGCGGTACTAATGGAGACAGCCCGCTAGCAGGTCATACCCGATTTAGGTAAGTAATTTGGCGCAAAAGTTTGAATGGTCGTATTTCTTGAAGGAGATGTCGTACAGTAAAAAATGGGTCATTTTCGGATGTAGCGAAGAAATTTGTATCTAGTAGAACAGAGCCAAAGCAATAATAGCGGCTCTAATCGACGCAGTCCGTTTTGAAGGACAAAACAGAGTGAGAGCTGTAAGTGCAGATTTGCCGCGAAACTTTGAACGGCCATATCTCGGGAAGCAGACCTCCTAGAGCAAAATTGAAGTCATTTTTGGAATCAGTGGGAAAAAGTACATCTGGTGAGCTGGTCAGAAATAAAATTTTGGGCCTCGATAAAAAAAATGATTTTTTGAGCACCACCAAAATTGCACTTTTTTGCAGTAGTGATTTTCAACTGGCCATAACTCACGAACGGGAGGTCGTAGCGCAAAAATGAAGTTAGTTTTAAACTCAGCAGGCTAAAATAGGTCTAGCAAACTGCCCCGTGACTCGGTTTAGGCTGGCCATCAAAAGATATGCTCACCAGGGGGGGCATTGATTTTCGGAACTTTGGACTTGAATATCTCCCGATCCAGGCCGAGTCTAGCCAAACGGACTTTATATTTAAAATCAGCGCCTCAAACTGCATCAGATAGACTACTTTAAAAATAATTTAGAGCTAAAAAATTTTTTTCGGAAACCTTTGAGGGGGCCAACCCCCCCGCATCACCCCTTCGATTTTGACCAATATGTGTGGATTATGTTTGGCCAGTTATGAGCTAACTTTGAAGAAAGTTCCAGCTGGCCCACGCTTCTGTGGCTGGAGTTATGGGCGAATATTCGCAAAAAAATGGAGGGTGCATTTTTGTCATTTTTGGTACATTTCGGAAAATAACTCGCTAACCAGGTACGATATGGAAAAAGTTGAGTGGGGGATTTAAAGTATTTTGAAATAGCTATCGATTGGTGCGCATGCGAAAGCTGTCGGTTTAGAAATGCGCAAACGGCACACGTTTGAATTTGGGTCGTTAGAGGTCCAAAAATTGGCCAAAAAACGGCTGGCGAGCCAACTTTGAGGGGGTGTAGCTCCGGTTCTAGGGGGGTGTTTTCCTTCTAGTATGCGCCGAAGATCATCGTTCGTGGTCTAGTTTATGCTCATAAAATTTTAGCCGGATCGGTGAGATGACCCTACTTGCCGTCCCTAAGCTGACTTTCTCGCGAAATGCATGTTAAAACAGCACCCGCAGCACACCGTAATTATTATAATTAGGGTCAGCAGCGGCCAAGTGGCCATTGATCGATACTGAGGGACTGACTTGGTCGGCCAGCCAACGCATCATTAGCCGGGCTGGCCATTGATCGATGTGAGTGACCCACTAGGCCGCCAGCGAGCGTAATTAACAATGGCGGCCTGCCGGGTTAGAGCTCAATCGTTAATGGCGTATAGGTTTTGCTGCCATTTCGGCAAATTTTGACCAAATTGATTGATGAAATTAATAAGCCAAAAAGGGGAGAGATTTTGTGTGTTAAAATTTTTTAGTGGACCAGCCTTGACTTGACTGACCCTATCCTGAGAAGTTCACGAATATGTAAAAGTTGTTAGGGTTAGGTGTAGCTGGGGGGGGGAATCAGGAAGGTCAGAAATGGATTATATACTAATTAATTAACTTTCATATGACTGTACGACTCCGGACCGTACCCCTAGGGGTATTTTTATATTTGGAAAATAGGCCCTCCGGAGCGTGCCCCGTATTGATGCGTCTCTAGGGGTATTTTTATATTTGGAAAACAGGCCCTCCGGAGCGTGCCCTATACTGATGCGCCCCTAGGGGTATTTTTATGTTTTTAAAACAGGCCCTCCGGAGCGTCCCTATACTGATGCGTCCCTGTAGGGGTATTTTTATATTTGGAAAACAGGCCCTCCGGAGCGTGCCTATACTGATGCGTGCCTCTAGGGGTATTTTTATATTGGGAAAACAGGCCTCTGGAGCGTGCCTATACTGATGCGTCTCTAGGGGTACTTTTATATTTGGCAAAACAGGCCCCCCCTGGGCATTTCCTATGCTGATTTAGTGATCATTAGACTCGCCAGGCGAAGGGCTTTCAAATGATATATGACTTGACCATTTTGGACGATTTTGAAATTTTGGAATTTTGCCAAAAAAATTATCGATAATCGATATCTATCGATAGAAATCGTTAATTTATAATTAATTATGATCATTAAACACATTAATTTCTGTTTGGGATCGGTTCCTGATTTCCCCCCCCCCAGCTACACCTGATCCAGTTGTTAATTTCAATGCCTTTAGAAATAGCGCTAATATGGAACCTTTTCTTTGCTGTCAGTTCTAATTAATAATATTCATCAAATGAACTGAGACTTGCAGAATCTCTTCTGTGGGATCTTTTTGTGTTAAAACTTCAGGCATCAAGAATGACATGGTGGGCAAAACTGACTTTTAGGGGTCCCTAATGATGGCGTATATCTCAGGATCTAAGCAGAGCACAGTAATGAAAATTTCAGCAATCTTTTTAGAATTCATTGATCTTTCATTTAAAAAAGAATTCATTCAAATCCGTTGAGATTTTCAGTTCCTACAGCGGTGGCAAAACTGGCTCTTAGGGGTCCCTAACAGAATTTTCAATTTTATCTACCGCATTCAGTTGACTCCTAAGCCTTAGCCTTAGCCTGAGCCTAAGCCTGAGCCTGAGCCTAAGCAAGAAAGTGATTAATTAATATAGGTGTAATGGAGGGACCAAAGGAATTCCAATACCTTGGATCAGTGATAACCAGTGATGCTTCATGCCACCAAGACCTGCAGTCAAGAATCCACAAAACGTGTTTTTTGGTCCAAATTCACTGCTTCTTTTTTCTCTCCAACATGCGCCGATGGATCGGGCTGATATTTTCAGCAATGATACTAGGTATACTGACGGTTATCCATGCAAAATTTGAGAGGGATCGGTCAAGGTTGAGGTCAACAAATTATAAATTTTGGGGTCCTGTAAAAAATCGAAATTTGCAAAAAAAGGTACATCGAAATTTTCGACCAAACTTTCAGTGCATGTTGCCTAGGGGTCCCTCTAACAAACCCTCTTTTCCCGCTTGTGGACTTTGCCTATGTATCAAGAAATTAAAATTGAAATTTATGTCGATTTTTCCTGCTTTGTTTTCAATAATTTTAATTTCTGCAATGTTATTGGGCAAGAACAGACTTCATTCTTGGTGCACCAGTGCCTCATGTGATCTGCAATACGAAATGATCGCCATACCTAAGGTGACTGCTTTGGTTCAGACCGGAGGGGTCGCACGAACAACTTTTCGAAAATCTGATATGTGCCACTTTCTCTGGTGCTTATAACTCTTGCACAAAAAGGCGCACAATCATGTTCTTCCCACCATTCGATGTAGCTTGAAAAGCCCTTTTCAATGCTGTAACTCACGTTTTTTCAAGTTTAATTGTTGGCGCAAAATTCAAATTTTTCTGACTGACAATGTTGCCGCTGCAGTACCTCAATAAAAAAGTGTGTGCGGTTCCCACTCCCATTAAGCCAGCTACCGCAGTTATAGTGCTTCAGATGCGCAATTTCGTGAGCAATCCAGCGGTGTAAGCTACACTGATCTAACAGCCCATACGTCAGAACAGTGGCAGTTCAAAGATTGGGTCGAGAATGACGCATATTTGAACCGATTTTTTGTCAGATTTAGACTACTGCTGCCCTTCTACTTGCATTAATGGCGTCAATTCGCACACAGTAATGAAATGAAATGAAATGTTTAATACACGTCCAACAGAATAACAAGCAACTCAGATCAAAGGGAGGGCGTGGCCGTTTGTCCGACGAGTGCCCTTCCCCGCAAGTACTCAGAAAAATCTAAATGCTGAATTAATTTTCTGAAGCGCGAAACCGTGGCTGCATTAACTATTTCGGCTGGTAAGCTATTCCATAAGGGAACAACCCGATTTGAAAAGAAAAACTTCCTTATGTCTAGTCTTGACCGTTGAACAAATAATTTACGGTTGTGACCACGAGTGCTTCGTACATTAGCATACTCAAATAACAATTGCCTTGGCAGCTCCACAAGTCCCTCGAGAATCTTGTAGACCATAACCAGATCGCGGATCAAGCGACGTTCTTCCAAGGACTGAAGGTTTAAGACCCTCAGACGCTCATAATAAGAAAGATTTTGCATACCTGGCAATCGACGAGTAAACAGACGCTGAACTCTTTCTATCAAATCTATATCTTTGAGCAAATTTGGATTCCAGACTTCAGTCGCGTATTCCAGCTTTGGTCTCACGAAAGTTTTGTATAATTTTAAAAGGAGGTCCTGGTTTCGACTGTGAAAAGCACGGAAGATTAGGTTTACGGTTTGAAACCCCTTAGTTGTAACTTTACGACAATGGAGGGAAAATTTTAAATCGTTAGATAAAGTAACTCCTAAATCAACAATACTAGAAACTAGGGTTCCGACGATATATCGATATCGATATCGAAAAGTCGATATATCGACCCTTTTTCCAATATTTTTTTCGGGTTGGAAAGTAGGGCAAAAACAAAACTGACACCAAGTTTATCTCTCTGGAACTGAAAAAATACAGTTTTGCCTGGACAACTCAGAGACCGATGGTAGTCAAAACCTAACAGTGGCATGATAGCTCTCAGAAACATCAATTTCTCGGCATTCTCAGCTTTCTGACAGCAACACTTAGTTCTTAAATGCCTGCAGCAGCACTGAAGAGCTGCTCACTCCGCACACTTGTCACGTCTTGGCCACGGGTAGTTATGCAATCCCTTGTGTCAAGGGGACCCGGGCATCCGTGAGAGCCGTTGTTTGTGGGTTTGAAGCTGGTCGAAGCGACTGGAAGTAGTGGATGTAAAGCCCAAACCGGACCGCCAAAAGCCGGTGATGGCCAGTAGGTAAATGGGAACTGAACCGGCGCTTCCTAAGCACCTAATGGCAGCAACAAGGGGCAGGGTTGTTTGTAGGCAGGGCTACCCCAATGAATGGCTCTGAAACTCTGGAAAAAGCGAGGGGTGTCCTGAGCTGTCCGAAAGGTCAGTGAAACTCAAAAACAAACAACAACATTTAAAACAGGAGCAGGAGGGCAGAAGCAGACATGGGCTAGCATTTCGGCTGAGGGGGGTGGTAAATTTTCAAATCCTGAGGGGGTACCGGCAGATTGATGGGTGGTCGAAAGGATGGTAAGCAAAAAGTCCGATTTTTTTACTAAGGTCAAGATTTTTTGGCTTATTTGTCACTAAAATAAGTTAAAATACGCTATTCTATCTGAGCTCTTTATGTCTAATGAGGGCGGAGCATAGGCCTGAGGGGATCAACCTTTTATTGAAGGGCTTCAGAAGGGCCACTACCTTTTCTGCCATTCTCTGCTTAATTGATATCAGATCGCTGATTGCATCAGTACTTGACTGATAAGCAGCGAGAGCAGTTTGCTCTATCAAATTTTCAGATTTTCTTGCATAACCATAAATATCGATGTCGATATCGATATCGATCGATATTGAGTTGAAAATATCGATATCGATATCGATATCGAATATCGACGAATTTTGATATCGTCGGAACACTACTAGAAACAGCAGGCAGAGGGTTACCATTGACTAAATACTCGGTTTGGGCGTTTCCATAACCTAAGTGAATAACAGAACATTTTTCAATAGCCACTGAGAGTTGCATTTTTGTCGCCCACTCGAACACGTGCCCTAAATCCGTCCTGAGACGTTCATTTACAACCCCTTTAGGGACCGAGAAATATAACTTAGCATCATCAGCATACAGCTTAATATTGGAAAATTGGAGTACACTTTCCAAATCATTTATATAAGTTAGAAAGAGCACTGGACCCAAAAGACTACCCTGTGGGACACCTGACCCAACTAAGCTTTCAGGAGATTGAAAATCATTATCAATACAAACATACTGCCTACGATAACTCAGATAGTGTTGTAACCAGGTAATCAGGCTTCCTGAGACCCCAAAACGCATCAATTTACTGATAAGTTTGTTGTGGGATACACTATCAAATGCCTTTGCTATATCTAAGTATATAACATCAACAGTTTCCCTTCTATCTATTGCTGCTGTCCAGTCATTCAAACTTGTTAGTAATTGCGTTACTGTAGACCTTTTGCTCAAAAAACCGTGTTGGGAATCTGAGATTAACCGATTTTCTCTTAAGAAAGTCACTATTTGGTCCCTTATTATGGATTCCATAACTTTACTGACCCCACAAAGCAAGGCTATAGGTCGAAAATTCTTTGGATTCGATACTAACCCTTTCTTATGTAGGGGTATTACTTTAGAAATTTTCCACTGCTCTGGGACAACGCCTGACGCAAAAGAGAGGCGAAAAATCCGATTTAATGGTTCAGCTACTACTGCTGCTATGTTACGAAGAAAGAACTGAGGTATACCATCAGGCCCAGAAGACTTTTTTGCAGCTAGCTTTACCAAATGGTCGAAAATTAACTGTTCGTCAAATTGTACTTGACTCAGACGCTTCTCCCCTAATGGTTTTGATGAAATTTGATTACCATCATCTTGAACGAAAACTGATACAAAAAACCTATTAAATTCTACCGCTTTCTCATACGAATCCATAATAATACGACCATCGTCAGTGACCAGTGTTGGAATATCGGATTTACAGGTTAGTTTCGATTTTACAAAAGCCCAAAATTTACTGTCTGAGTCTGATTCAAGTATTCTAACTTCCCTTAGATATTCATCTCTACGTTTTAGCCGACGA
Source organism: Sabatieria punctata (assembly GCA_030248155.1). Lineage (NCBI taxonomy): Eukaryota > Metazoa > Nematoda > Chromadorea > Araeolaimida > Comesomatidae > Sabatieria > Sabatieria punctata. Next base: position 78,255 of record JASANB010005969.1, on the reverse strand, counting down.
CATAATGCTGCTGACTGTAACCAATTCTGATGATTTTCCGGAGTAGGATTATTCTTATATACTCTAAATAGCGCCTGCTGCCTCTTGTGAGACCTTCGCGTATCGCAGGACCAATGAATAACGGAAGACCGAATGTCACACAAGGGCACAAACATTTGTACACATAAATTTAGCTCATTCAAAAATGTGACCCAGAATTGGTTGACGTCAGCACATCTGTCAAATTCTGTTACCCAGTCAATAGCCCCGAGGTACTGATAAATTGACTCATAATCGGCTAAATTAAAATTTCTGAAAGTCCGTTTTATGGGTTTGAGAGCTAGCTCAAACGGACCTACCAGTGATAGCTAACGCTCTCGAGATTCCGAAACTGTAATAACATTTCTGTCTCATAGCTGTTTCATGCCTCTTCTAGCCCAGCAAGTATCTTTTGACCAGATGCACCATACCTCAATAAATATATGCAAGTTTTGGATAACAGATAAGAAACTTTAATTATGTCTTGAATATGATTGATAGAGCTGATCGAGAGCTTTCGATCAATGCAATGCATGGCCATTCAGCAAAGTGGGAAGCTTGGAGAATTTTTTATTTTTTGTTTTGAATCAGCTTTTGTGCGCCAATTTTTCTAGATTTTTGGGACAAAACTCTTTTGTATGGCCATCAGAGGAATCGAGGCACAACCGAATCATGGCCCACATCTGTGCGCATTCAACGCTGTACAATGTCAGGCTACGATCTCTATAAGGGGTAGCAACTGGCTGAAATTTTTGATGAGTCTGGATTTTTCAATATTTCTGGGCCGTTTTTTATATTTTTTGGTTTTTGGTTAGCGCTGCTTTGTACACTGAATGCTAAACGCTGAATGTGCCCAGATGTGCGGCATCGTTGGGTACCACTCATATTCCTCTAACTGCTGATACAAACCAGTTATGTACCATAAATCTATAAAAGTCCATGCACAAAAGCAGGTCAGAATAGAATGAAAAAAATTCCCAAGCTTTCCACTATGCTAAGTCCCCATGCCTTCTGGCCATTGAATGCTCTCGATCACCTCTACAAATCGTATTCAAAACATACTTATATTTCCTCATCAGTTGTCCAAAATTGGCGTATATTCATAGAGGCATAATTGAATGTATCTGGTCAAAAGATAATTGTTGGGCTAAAAGAGCCACGAAACAGCTATGAAACAGAAACTTAAGCTCATTCTCGGAATTCTGAAAGCATTACCCATCGCTTGGTGTGCAGATTGACGCCAATTAATGCAAGTAGAAGGGCAGCAGGAGTCTAAACGTGTAAAAAAATCGTTTTGAAGATGCATCATTTTCGACCCAATCTTTGAACTGCCACTGTTCTGGCGTATGGACTGTTAGATCAGTGTAGCTTACACTGTTGGATTGCCCGCGAAATTGCGCATCTGAGACGCTATAACTGCGGTAGCTGGCTTAATGGGAGTGGGAACCGCACACACTTTTTTATTGAGGTACTGCAGCGGCAACATTGTCAGTCAGAAAAATTTGAATTTTGCACCAACAATTAAACTTGAAAAAATGCGAGTTACAGCATTGAAAAGGGCTTTTCAAACTACATCGAATGGTGGGAAGAACATGATTGTGCGCCTTTTTGTGCAAGAGTTATAAGCACCAGAGAAAGTGGCACATATCAGATTTTCGAAAAGTTGTTCGTGCGACCTCTCCGGTCTGAACCAAAGCTGTCACCTTAGGTATGGCGATCATTTCGTATTGCAGATCACATGAGGCACTGATGCAGCAAGAATGAAGTCTGTTCTTGCCCAATAACATTGCAGAAATTAAAATTATTGAAAACAAAGCAGGAAAAATCGACATAAATTTCAATTTTAATTTCTTGATGCAAAGGCAAAGTCCACACAAGCGGAAAAAGAGGGTTAGTTAGAGGGACCCCTAGGCAACCTATACTGAAAGTTTGGTCGATGTACCTTTTTTTTGCAAATTTCGTTTTTTAAAGGACCCCAAAATTTAATATCGCTATAATTTGATGACCTCAACCTTGGCCGATTCCTGTCAAATTTTGCAGACACAACAAGCAATATACCTAGTATTATTGCTGAAAATATCAGCCTGATCTGTCAGCGCATGCTGGAGAAATAAAAGAAACAGTGAATTTAGACCAAAAAACACGTTTTTGGCACTAACTTGCATATTAGTGATGTTCGAGCGAAACTATTTCTGGTGTGCTATTTTCTACCATAGACCTATCCATTTATCACATAAAAACTATAGGTCAGAATTTTTCATGTTCCGCGGTTTGTAAGGGGACCCGCCCCGGTTTTACAAAGTCTGGCTCTTAATATTTTCGTCAATTTCTCAGGAATGGATCAAGCCTATTCGATCAAATTTTAACACACAAAAATCTCTCCTATTTGGCACCTATGGCTTGAAATTTTAGCCAATTTGGTCGAAATTTGTTGGAATAGCAGCAAAAAGAAATGTAATAATTTTGGGACGCCCTGTAGGCAGAAGAGGAGATGTCGTGGAACGCGGCGAGTCCGGACTTCGATGTGCAGACGTTCTTCGAACACTGTAGAATTACCAAGCCGCCCTACCGTTGTCCGTTCAGCGAGTGCGGGGGCAAAGTCTACCGTAGCTTCAGCGGCCTGCAGACTCACTTCGCCAAGCAACACCCCTCCCCCAGCCCTCCGCACAGTTCCAACAGCGACCACATCAGCAGGTCATCCGATGATTCAGGTGCACAAATATAATATGCCCTTCCTAATCTACCACACATTTCTGATGGCTCGATTCCGTTCATACATGTAACAGGGGCTCCCCCGACTTAGGCCAGACCCCCCCCCGGATGGGACGATTTTTCCGAGCCCCCCTCAGATTTTTCTGGCAAGTAATTTTTTAAGCAAATTTGTGAGATTTTTTGCAATTTTAGACACAAAAATTGCCAAAATCGCCTGTAACAACAGCGCTTTTTAGCTGTATTTCAGCCCAAATTGGCGATTTTTGACGATTTTTAGCCCAAAAATTGCAATTTCGATTTTTGAGCGTTTTTAGTGCCCAACCCCCTCCCAAAATTTGTGCTCAGCCCGCCCGGCCGGCGATTGACCCCCCACCACCCTCCCTCCCTCCCTCTTCGGCGGATGACCTGTTACATGTATGCAAACGAAGACCAGGTTGTCAAACCGTTTGACTTTGTCTACATTTTGTTAAAAACAGCTGGGTTTTCAAGCATCTTTTACCACTTTTTGCTGTTTACAACAAAATATTTTACAAACTTGATACATTTTTAAGTACTACAGAACACCAAACAACCTTTTCTCTGAAATTTTGAAACAGTGAAGCATCAGTCAGCGAATGTGTGTTTGATGCAAGTTCCACAGTTCCGCCAAGAATTATGGCATACAGTAGAATACGGTCTCTAGTTTCAGGAGAGTCAAGAATTGTGTTAGTTTCACACATAGAGACCTTCTATTCTGTTTTACGGAGGTTTTTTGCATTCATATTTGCTTTGTTTTTCCAATTAAAAATTTTAAAAAGCGATTCTGCTATGCTTTTTAGCGGATAACTACTGTATATTTCAGAATCTATAATTTATTGATGGAATCACAGCCGTTTCCGGCTCACGGCTGATGTCTGAAACATGATAAATCGGTGTAAATGTCAATTTGGCACTGTTTCCTTCCAGAAGTAGTTAAACCGGCGGTCACGGTAGACAAATGGTTTGACTACAATGTAGTCAAATTAATCTACTCTGGATTCTACTCAAACCAGCGGTAGTCATAGTCAAAACGGAAATTTTGGTTGTAGTTTTAGTCAAACGGAATTTTGGGTATTGTAAAGAACACCAGTCTTAGGTGTGTCTGTTGAGTGAGCGTCGGTTTCAGATGGGGAGAACAAGGACTCGTTGAAAAAGAGCTCCAAGCAGAGTCTGCAAGCGGCCCAGAGAGGCACGATGACATGGGCGCAGGCCCAGAAGACAGTCGAACTGGATTTGGACGGCAAACTGAGACTTCTGAACATAATGGAACCGTTGGAATTGCAGTTTGTCAAGGACTCCGATCTCCCGGCCGAACACAAGTCTGCCGCTGTGTTGAAACGCGCTCGTGAGGTAGGTAGTTCTCTGCTCAGATTGCACCCTTATTTTCATTATTTTTTACTATAATCGGTGTCATTTCACCTAGAGTACCGTTGATAAACAGTATCGGTTATACAATCAGGCACTTAACGCTGTTTATGGTACCGACACCATATATGGTACCGGTACCTAGAGTAGTGGTTGGTACCATATTTAGAGTTGTAAAAAAAATTTTTTTTTTGAAAGCCAAAAAATCATTTCGAAATTTTTTTTTCAAAATTTTTTCCTAACATGAAATATAGCTTGTAGGAGATGCAAGGATGCATCAGAAGCAACTTTAAATACAAAAGCTGATACTTTGGTTCAAACATAGTGTTACAGCCTGAGAGTCGACATTCTACCTGAAGCATTGCTCACAGAGTGGCTGCTGCCCTTCAAAACCTATTTTTAGGGTTAGAATAGGCAAGAAATTGATAGAACTGCACTGCTAATGTATATCTGATGCTAAATTCAGCGATTTTCCCCCAAAATTTCCATACTGTGAATAAAATAAAAAATTTTCGAAATGGGCCTTCAAAAAAAAAGCTTTTTTTAAAAAAAAGCCTTTTTTTAAAAAAAGAGCCTAACAACACTACCATATGGTACCACTACCCTAGGTAGCGGTACCATAAACGGCGTTAAGTGCCTGACTGTTATAGTTTGTACCGTTGTCGCCGGGCTCCAAGCCGCCGGAGCCGAAGTTCCGTAGACTCAGCGATTATGAGCCGAAGAAGAAAGTGACTCAACTAAGTAAGAGCTACATTCGATTCGTGGAGAAGTCTCCGAGTGAGCTGGAACAAGAGGTCGAATACGACATGGACGAAGAAGTAAGACTGTCGACTGACCAAGGTGGTGATAGGTGTGCAGCCGACTGTTCAGGATTACGCCTGGTTGTCTCTGATGAATGAACGTCGCGCCGCAGCACGTTTGGCTCCAGTGTCGGAGAGCAATTTCGAGTTTCTAATGGACCGTTTGGAGAAGGAATCCCACTTTCAACACACTCAGGCCGGCAACCGGATCGGCCACCCTATCGACGAGGACGCAGAGTGTTGCGTCTGTCAGGTATTGAAACAACAAAATGTTATCCTTAGAAAGAAGTCTGGTTAGTTAGTGGGTGTTGGTTGTAGGACGGAGAGTGTTGCGTCTGTCAGGTATTGAAACAACAAAATGTTATCCTTAGAAAGAAGTCTGGTTAGTTAGTGGGTGTTGGTTGCAGGACGGAGAGTGTTGCGTCTGTCAGGTATTGAAACAACAAAATGTTATCCTTAGAAAGAAGTCTGGTTAGTTAGTGGGTGTTGGTTGCAGGACGGAGAGTGTTGCGTCTGTCAGGTATTGAAACAACAAAATGTTATCCTTAGAAAGAAGTCTGGTTAGTTAGTGGGTGTTGGTTGCAGGACGGAGAGTGTTGCGTCTGTCAGGTATTGAAACAACAAAATGTTATCCTTAGAAAGAAGTCTGGTTAGTTAGTGGGTGTTGGTTGTAGGACGCAGAGTGTTGCGTCTGTCAGGTATTGAAACAACAAAATGTTATCCTTAGAAAGAAGTCTGGTTAGTTAGTGGGTGTTGGTTGCAGGACGGAGAGTGTTGCGTCTGTCAGGTATTGAAACAACAAAATGTTATCCTTAGAAAGAAGTCTGGTTAGTTAGTGGGTGTTGGTTGCAGGACGGAGAGTGTTGCGTCTGTCAGGTATTGAAACAACAAAATGTTATCCTTAGAAAGAAGTCTGGTTAGTTAGTGGGTGTTGGTTGTAGGACGCAGAGTGTTGCGTCTGTCAGGTATTGAAACAACAAAATGTTATCCTTAGAAAGAAGTCTGGTTAGTTAGTGGGTGTTGGTTGTAGGACGGAGAGTGTTGCGTCTGTCAGGTATTGAAACAACAAAATGTTATCCTTAGAAAGAAGTCTGGTTAGTTAGTGGGTGTTGGTTGTAGGACGCAGAGTGTTGCGTCTGTCAGGTATTGAAACAACAAAATGTTATCCTTAGAAAGAAGTCTGGTTAGTTAGTGGGTGTTGGTTGTAGGACGGAGAGTGTTGCGTCTGTCAGGTATTGAAACAACAAAATGTTATCCTTAGAAAGAAGTCTGGTTAGTTAGTGGGTGTTGGTTGTAGGACGGAGAGTGTTGCGTCTGTCAGGTATTGAAACAACAAAATGTTATCCTTAGAAAGAAGTCTGGTTAGTTAGTGGGTGTTGGTTGTAGGACGCAGAGTGTTGCGTCTGTCAGGTATTGAAACAACAAAATGTTATCCTTAGAAAGAAGTCTGGTTAGTTAGTGGGTGTTGGTTGTAGGACGGAGAGTGTTGCGTCTGTCAGGTATTGAAACAACAAAATGTTATCCTTAGAAAGAAGTCTGGTTAGTTAGTGGGTGTTGGTTGTAGGACGCAGAGTGTTGCGTCTGTCAGGTATTGAAACAACAAAATGTTATCCTTAGAAAGAAGTCTGGTTAGTTAGTGGGTGTTGGTTGTAGGACGGAGAGTGTTGCGTCTGTCAGGTATTGAAACAACAAAATGTTATCCTTAGAAAGAAGTCTGGTTAGTTAGTGGGTGTTGGTTGTGAGTGTAGCATCTGTCAGGTATTGAAACAACAAAATGTTATCCTTAGAAAGAAGTCTGGTTAGTTAGTGGGTGTTGGTTGTAGGACGCAGAGTGTTGCGTCTGTCAGGTATTGAAACAACAAAATGTTATCCTTAGAAAGAAGTCTGGTTAGTTAGTGGGTGTTGGTTGTAGGACGGAGAGTGTTGCGTCTGTCAGGTATTGAAACAACAAAATGTTATCCTTAGAAAGAAGTCTGGTTAGTTAGTGGGTGTTGGTTGTAGGACGGAGAGTGTTGCGTCTGTCAGGTATTGAAACAACAAAATGTTATCCTTAGAAAGAAGTCTGGTTAGTTAGTGGGTGTTGGTTGCAGGACGGAGAGTGTCAGAACAGCAATCAGATTCTGTTCTGTGACATGTGCAATCTGGCAGTGCATCAGGAGTGTTACGGAGTGCCCTACATTCCAGAGGGGCAGTGGCTGTGTCGCAGGTGTCAATTGTCTCCTTCGCAAGCGGTCGACTGCTGTCTCTGTCCCAACCGTGGTGGCGCCTTCAAGCAAACTCCTGACGGTCGATGGGCCCATGTCGTCTGCGCTATTTGGGTGCCTGAGGTCAGTCCGCTACTCAAAATTCTTTTACAGTGGTGGCCACTGGCCAGCCGCCTGGCTTTTTTCGAGTTTCAAATTTTTAAATGGCAGCATTCCGTCAATTTCCAACCGAATGAAAAGTTTTTTGGCGCACGATTATTATTTGATAAGAGCTTATTTTGGCCAAGTCCGAGCCTGCTAGCCTTCGTAGCCTGGAGTTATGCCCTTCCGAAATGAACTGAGCCCAATTTTCAGACGTCTGACGAACCGTTCATAAGATCTACCCAAAATTGTGCAGGTTAACCAATTTTAATATGGACTTGAAACTCTGAATAGGCCAGCTTTCTAGCACTGCCGGTTAAAAGGTCAAAATCTGGTGGATTTTTTCTTTCAGTGGCCATGAAGATTTGGCATTATCAAAAATGAGGGTGTTATCCCTTGCACCGAAAACAGGGCTGGGCTATACGAACTAGTGGGGTCGTGGATTACAATCGCCTCAACTAAGACAACGAACAAACATCTAAATTAGGTCATACAGCCGTGATTTATGTTCAGACGGCACCACCGTCATTTTTGACAATGCTAATTTTTCGACTGCACTCGAAGTAAAATTTCGCCAGATTTTAACCGGTTGTGCTAGAAAGCGGACCTATTTAGGGTTGTAAGTCCATGCATACAGACATGGGCAAAGGGGGGGCTGAGGGGGGGTTGGCCCCCATCAGGCTCTGATCTACCCCCCATCAGCCGGCCGCTACCCCCCATCAGGAATTTTTGGGAAGAATTTTGTATAGAAAATTATGATAAAAATATGCCTGGAATAGGCGTAAATGAGCTCAGAATAGCTAATTTTAACTTATTTTAATGAAAAATAAGCCAAAAAACCCTGATTTTCGCCAAAAATCGGACTTTTTGGCTTACCACCCCCTCAGCCCCCCATCAGGCGCTCCTACCCCCCATCAGCCCCCTATCAGGAATTGAAAATTCTACCCCCCATCAGCCGAAATGCTAGCCCATGTCTGCATGCATACATTGGTTAACCTGCAAAACTTAGGAAATATCCGATGAAGGATTCGAGAGATATGTATGTTCAAATTTGTTGACGTCTAAAAATTCGTGTCAGTTTATTTCGGAGAGGAAATAGCTCAGAGCTACATAAGGTTAGCAGGCTAGGACTTGGTCAAACCAATCTGCAAAGAAATAATAACAATCGAGTCAAAAATCGTTTCATTCGGTTGAAAATTGACCGAATGGCGGTCATTTGAAATTATTCAGAAAACTCGAAAAAAGCCAGGCGGTCTTTTCTATGGGCAAGACTGTGGTTGAAAATTGCTTCTAAACCATGTTAGTTTACTAACCAATCCTATCGAACCAAGTCCAAACGCGTACGTAAGCAAAAGTTCACGTGTTGGTGCGTATCAGCAGCAGAGTGAGAAGGTTGCAGGTGCATTTCGCCAACACAGTCTTCTTGGAGCCAGTGGATGGAGTGTCGAGTGTTCCGGCCGCCCGATGGAAGTTGAAGTGCATCGTGTGCAAGCAACGAGGCGTCGGAGCCTGCATACAGTGTCACAAGGTATTTTCTATTTTGCTCTTAATCAGATCATACATGTATATGTGCATGGGGGTGCCCGGGGGACAAAAATCTGCAAAACGTTGCTAGTGGCTGCTAGAAAGCCTCGAGATGCGTTTTTAAGCCAGAGAAATCAATTTTGGCAACTACGCACCCTTCCTCCAGGCAACTGCGCACCAAACCCGAAATTTTGGCAATTTTTCATGAAATATTTCAAATATTTTGACAAAATTTGTGTTGAAAATCCGATTTTTTGGCAGTTTTTGTCAAAAACTCGAGTTTTACTAGAAAATTTTGAATTTTATTTTACATTTTCAAATTATCTTCAAAAACATATGCAAAAAAGTTCTAATTTTTCCGTCAAAATTTGTATTTCGCGCTGAAAGTTTTGACCATTTGCCATTTTGGCAACTACTGATACAGACCGGGCTCTCCCCCTCTGAGCTGCGCACCATGCACGTGTATGAATCAAATAAGCTCCCAGTCTGTCCGACCATTAGTTTAAAACTTGATGGTACAAAAATCTAACTGCATAATAAATGCTTTAGACGTTTTGACCGTATTTCAGCCGAGCTGTTACATGGCTTTTCACGTGACTTGCGCCCAGAGTGCCGGCTTGTACATGAAAGTGGAACCGAGCAGCGAGCGTTCTCCTGGTGCCAATTACAACGTCCGAAAATACGTCTACTGCGACATCCACGCGCCTGGCGACGGACACCGGTGGCCATTGCTCTTTTAGTTGTGGCTTAATCAGTTCTAGATTTACAGACCGGATAGCAAGTCCACCAAAACCCCGGACTCCAAACTGGTGGCTCAGCGCAAGGAGCTGTCTAAACTGAAGATGCGTAAAGCACGACGCATGCTGGCGCAGAATAGAAACAGCGCGCCCACTGTTGCCGTTCCCGTTTTGTCGGCAGAGAGGTTGGTTCAGTCTTTGCTCTGTCTGGTGCAGCTAATTTTATCTCTATAATAAGTAGGCAACTTAGTGCTTCTATGGTGCAGATGTTGCCTATGTTCATCATAGAAAATTGTGGAAGCCGATTCTTAACATGCGTTCTGTGGGTGTCTGGCGCAATATCGTGTAATATGATCACTTGAACTGGTTTATTGCGGAAAATAAGATATTCGCGCTAATTATATTACTTCGAAATCTTATAAGAATTGAACTAACGACTCCGGAAATGGGGCGATTTTTGGAGCACGGAAAAAATACCTGTGCATAACCGTTAGTGACCACTAGTGATGCAACTGGGATCCCGGTATTTCCCGAAGAACCGGGAATTCCCGGTATTTTCACTCCCGGTTTCTAATCCCGTTTCACATTCTCTAATACCGGGAAATACCGGGAATATCGGGAAATATATTTTATAGCAGTATTGACAGTTTTTTCGCAGATACTATGTATTTCAGTGACATCTACTGTATACCCAACTTTCTTTTGCCAGTACCAGCGGTACGCAAAACTTTGAATAAGTTTTCAAATCACTGCTAGTTGCTCAATTTGAGTGAAAGCCATGTTTTGCAGCTTTTCCTTTTGTTCCAAATATTTTTGTATTGGTTTAGGCCGTAAACTTTATGTTCTAAGCGTCCAACTTTATAAAGGCCTTCAATTGAGCAAAGCCACTCATTGATTGGCTATTCTTACACAACTCTTTTGGTCCAATTGACATAGAGCTGCCTGCTGCCTGCCAAACCAACTCACTAACCCATTCAACATAAATTTGATTTCACAGTGTACTGTAGTTTAGCCCGTTATGAGAGAAAATCCTTGAGAAAACCGACTAGAAATGCTATCAATAGCTAAGCCGGATGTTGAAAACATTTATGTTTTATCATGCTGCATGCCTTTTGATCGATTTCCCGATATTCCCGGTATTTCCCGGTATTCTCATTTCCCGGTAATCCCGGTTTTCCCGAATCCCGGTATTCCGCTCCCGGTTGCATCACTAGTGACCACTTTTAAAAATGGGAAATAGGGAGCCACATGGACATAAACTAGTTTAGTCTCCGTAAATTGGACCAATCTCCTAAAATGGGGCCGCAAGTAACTAGTCAAGTTTTCTATAAATCGTACATTTGGGGCTTACCTCCCTAGCTGGAAAGGCCAACTCCCCGGCCCAAAAATGCAAGTACTAGTAGTATCTCCAGTACTAACAAACTTGGCTCAGAGATCAGTAATTTTTAGCCTAAAATTCGCTTTTGAAAAGCCTTTGGAAAACGAATTTGGCGTTTCCACTGCTGATAGTTAAGAGAAATCGGTGTTTTTGAAAGCCCTTTTTGTCATTTTTTGCTTGTTTTTAGCTCTAAAACGCTATTTGGCAGCTTATAATAGCGATTTTTATCGTCCTTACTGAGAAAAACGTGCTAAAAACGCAGTTCCAGGCGTTTTGGAGCTTTTGAAATTTTGGAACCCCCCCTACCATACATGTAGTAGAGGGTCTGGGGGTCTGCCCCGCATCCGACTTAGGCCAGCGCCCCCCCCCCCCGCATGGCCCCCACGAGACGATTTTGCTGCCCCCCCCCCCCTCCGATTTTTCTGGCAAGTAGGTTTTTGAGCAAATTTTTGCGATTTTTTGCAATTTCAGACAAAAAATTGCCAAAATCGCCTGTAAAACAGTACTTTTTAGCTGTATTTCAGCCAAAAATAGCGGTTTTTGACGATTGTTAGCCGAAAAATTGTGATTTTTTCAATTTTAAGCGTTTTTTTAGTGCCCAACCCCCTCCCAAAATTTTGGTTCAGACCCCCCGGCCGGCGCCAGACTTCCGCAACCCCCTACCCCCAAGTCGGCCCGAAGCTGTTACATGTATGCTATAAATGGGACGCTTTTGAAATTCTTTGTGCTACTAACTGGTCTTGCATTATTTTCTCACACTTTTACACAACGAATATTAAAAGTCCGACATAAACGCACACACACACAGACACAACAGTGCTTCTTTCTACAACTAAACAGGTACGGTTTAGTAATACATAATGCATGCATTACGTAGAAACAACAGTCTAGGCTTCGGAACCTGCTTACCGAACTGGTTGATTGAAAATGGCATTGACTCAAGCGTTTTGTTTCTTTCCAGCTCTGGAACCAACAGGTTGGATCGAATTGGCAGTTTTACCTTGTAAAAGTGCCATCATGTGCAGTCGAACATCCTCATACTTAGCCGCATAAATTAGTACATTAACAGAGCAGTTTAGAGCTATGCCGATGTCCATAATAGTTTCAATAATTTGCACTATATACAACGGAACACCAAAGCTGCGCATACCAAACAACATAGCTAACGGTGCAAGCCAGAATAAGCAATAGCAAAACAAAACGGTATTAATGGTTTTAGTCACTTTCAACTGCCGTTCCAGAGCCCTATCTTTTAGTTCTGAAATTTTTTAAGATTTTGTAGTATTGCGCATTAATACTATGGCGCTTATGTAAAAGACCAGTACAGCTGTGCCAATCAAAACAATAAACATAAGAAGAGAGACAATGAAAAAGTCGGTGTAACAGATGACAGTGCTGCAAAAAGGCATAACAGTATTGTAGTCAAGTCCTATATAAGCAAGGCTAATGAATGCGTACGCAAAACAAAGACTGAATGCTATGCTGTGCTTAGCATAACGAGAATGGTCTTTGAAGCGATAACTCATTTGATCTCTGAATAGCTCGAATCGGTCAAAGCCGATTCGCAGAGTGATCAACTGCCCTGCCAACATGGCACCTTGACTGGGAACTCCGAAGCTCAAACACTGGAATTTGGTGTACGAATTGGTCAAACCGAAATTCTCCAGCAGAAGCATTATCATTAAGAATGTGGCGAAAAGCCCTGCAACAAAAAGACAACATCCGCTTAGATATCATGCAACTAATGATTGTTAGGAAATTTACCTACCAGCGCTCATGTCACAGAGAGCCAAACTGGCTATGAGATACAGGCATTCCTTGACGCGCAGGCTTGGGAACTTGATAAATGCACACAAGACAAGAGCATTACCAAAAAACGCCAGCGCATAAAGAGTAGCGTTAACCAGGATTAATAAACCGCGAAAAGCAGGCTCTTGAGTAGTCGTGTTAGCCATCAGCGTCAATGTGAGGTGAAGTACACGCACTCGCGTGCCTAGTTGCTTCTTTACTTAATAAAACTGGCTGGAGAGAATGCGTGTTTGGGTTTATGACACGGTAACTAAGTCAACTCTACTAACACAATGGGACAGCATTAGCGAAAACCAAAGAGCTAATGGATGGGCGGATTTCGAGTTTGAATCGAGTCTTTCTAACTAAAAATTGAAGTTAATTATGAGCTTCTGACAAATCTGGAAAGGAAAGATTAGAATTCAATAAGACATCCATTGGCGCCTGTATGATTCGAATCAGAAAAATATGCGGCCTATAACCATTGCCGTGACCCATGTGGTCTTCAAACCAATTCGACTCTGGTTGACGCATGGGAAACTCACTCTCGAAGTGGTTGTGAAGAGCTCGAATGACATCTCAAGCTGGCGAATGAGGACAACTGCCAGAGCTGGCACCATTCTTGAGGGAAATCGGGGTCTGTGTTGTACCGATTCATCAAATGCAACTTGGTCAACGTTTTACACGTTTTTCGCCAAATGGAACAGGCTGCTGGCATTCTGGACATTAGGAATGCATACATGCCATATCTCATTGATGCTGGTGTAATCTGGTATTAGTATGTAAACAATTAGAAAGGGCCGCCTAGTAGGGATCGCTTAATATAATAGTACTGTACCGTTTATGGAGGTTCTACCACGTTTTTTCGCGGTTTTTCAAAACGAATGTTTTGTAATGATAAACATAATCACGACCAAACATGGGCAAGGGGGCTGAGGGGGGTTGGCCCCCTCAGGCTCTGACCTACCCTCTCAGCCGGCCGCTACCCCTCAGGAATTTTTTGGAAGAATTTAGTATAGAAAATTATGCTAAAAATATGCCTGGATTAGGTGTAAATGAGCTCAGAATATCTTATTTTAATGAAAAATAAGCAAAAAACCTTGACTTTAGCGAGAAATCGGACTTTTTGGCTTACCACCCCCTAAACCCCGGTCAGGAACTCCTACCTCCCTCAGCCCTCTCTCAGGAATTGAAAATTCTACCCCCCCTCAGCTGAAATGCTATCCTATGTCTGATCGCAGCTGTACTTTTTTTCTGCCTAATCATTTACCATACATTTCAGTAGTACATAATGCATGCATTACATATTCATATAGAAAGAACACTCTAACTGTAGAACGCATGCTCATAATGAATGCCGTTTCATGATTCAACCTTTTTGCTTCTTTCCGGATCTAGAGCCAACAGGATAGACCAAATTGACAGGTTTGCCTTGTAAAAGTGCCGTCAAATGGAATCGAACATCCTCATATTTAGCCGCGTAAATTAGCACGTTGACAGAGCAGTTTAGAGCTACGCCAACGTCCACAATAGTTTCAATAATTCGCACTATATACAAAGGAACACCAAAGCTGCGAATACCAAAGAACATTGCTAACGGTGCAAGCCAAAACGAGCAATAGCAAAACAAAACGGTGTTAATGGTTTTACTCACTTTCAACTGTCGTTCCAGAGCCCTGTCTTTTTCTACTGAAATTCTATAAGATTTTGTAGTATTGCGCATTAGAACTGTAGCGCTTAAGTAAAAGACGAGTACAGCAGTGCCATTCAGAACGATAACTGCAAAAAGAGAGGCAAAGAAGAAGTCGGTGCAACACATAGCAATCCTGCAAAAAGGCAAGACAGTGTTGTAGTCGACTCCTATATACGCAAGACTGGTGAATCCGTAAGCAAAACAAAGACTGAATGCTAGGCTTTGCTTAGCGTAACGAGAATGATCTTTGAAGTGATAACCCATTTGATCTCTGAATAGCTCGAATCGGTCAAAACTGATTCGCAGAGTGATCAACTGCCCTGCTAATATGGCACCTTGACTGGGGGCTCCAATGCTCAGGCACTGAAGCTTAGTGTAGGGATTGGTCAAGCCGAAATTCTCCAGCAGCAGAGTTATCCAGTAGAAGGTGGCGAAAAGCCCTGCAACAAATAGACAACATCCACTTGGGTAACATTTGTATATGAGATAATATATGATTCTTAGGAAATTTACCTACCAGCGCTCATGTCACAGAGAGCCAAGCTGGCTATGAGATACAGGCATTCCTTTCCCCGCAAGCTTGGAAACTTAACAAATGCACACAAGACAAAAGCATTGCCAAGAAACGCCAACGCATAAAGAGTGGCGTTGACCAGGATTATTACACCGCGAAGGGAAGCTTCTTCATTAGTTGCGCTCGCGTTAGCCATCCGCCTAAATGTGAGTGAACTGAATGCGCTCTCTTCACTTCCTCGTTTACTTAAACCTGGCCGAAAAGAAAGGTGTTCCTGTTTATTACAAGGTAACTAGGATAACTCTACTGACGCAAGGAGTAGCATTAGCGAAAACAAAAGAATTAATGGATGGCCACATTGAGATTGGATCAAGTCTTTCTAACTAAAAATCGACGTGCAAGTTAGTTGCTTCTGTCTATGGATATGCATGGGCCGGGCATGTCCGTTGAGGTTTTTGGGCGGGCCGAGCATGTGCAAAGCAGAAATTTTAGAACTGAAATTGAAATTAAGCAGAAGATAGAAATACACGCCGTTCTGCTGCACGAATATTCAAAGCTTAGGTTTGAATTTGAACACGCTTGCCAAAGTTTCAAAAGTTTAGTTAGACAAGGAAAAGGCCAGGCTGGGTAGCATTTTCAGGCCTCGAAGGCTGGACCAGAAAAAGGAGCATCTCTACTTCTGATAATGGAAACTGGAAAGGAAAGATAGAATTTAATGAGACATTCATGTGCATGTACAGTGGCGGCCAAAAGTTTGGACGCACCCCCAACATTTTCAGTTTTCTGTTAATAATACCTGTTCTGTTTGCAGTTTGCGAATGAAATTGCGTGCTAAGTTTGTGCATAGTAGCCCTGCATAACCTGAAACCATATGGTGTTCAGTCCCCTTCACGTTGCCGTAGTATGAATCCATTTTCCAAAGACCCCAGCAAAATGGGTGGACAAAAGTTTGGACGCACCAACGGATTTTTTAAAAAAAACGGAGCAACCTGCAACAATAAAGAACAAGCAAGAATGAAACATGTGTTTAGGCGACTAGCACTTTGTTAGGAAGCCATAAGACTTGACCACAACTGCACAGCGCTTGGGCATAGAGTTGACCAGTTTCTGGCACACAGACTAGGGAATACAAATGCAAAATTCTGTGATGGCTGTCTCCAGATCGGACAGATCTAGGGGTGCTTTACTGATAACGTCTCTCTGGACATATCTCCACAAATTTTCGATTGGATTCAGGTCAGGTGACTGAGCAGGCCGGTCCAAAACTGCGACTTTGTAGTTAGCGAACCACTGTTTAACTCACCTCGCCGTGTGTTCGGGGTCATTATCCTGTTGAAACAGCCAATTCAGCCCGAGGTTCTGTTCTACATGTGACAGCATGATGTCTACCAATATGTTGGTGTAGACGGTTTTATCCATGATCCTATGGATACAATAAATGGGCCCTAGGCCTTTCAATGGGAAAGAAGTCAACATCATAATGCTACCGCCTCCCCACTTTACAATGCTCTGCACAGTCTGGTCGGAATTCTTTGCCCACAATCGGCTTGGCATATAGCCGGCCATCGCTTCCGCACCGATTCCACTTCTTTTCGTCCCTCCAGAAAACCTTGGAACCAATCTACAATGGTCCAATGTATGTAGGTGGGACTTTGTCCACTGGAACCGTTTTTGCGGTCACAAAAGTTGATAGGTGTTTTTTTCCTTGCAATGCAACAGCTCAACCCTTTTCGCAGTAGAATTCTGTGCAGGGTTCATACAGAGATACTTTTGACCACACGCAGCCTCGATCTGCTCTGTTACCTTAAGAGCCATCTTATACCGATCAACTAGGCATATCGTCACAAGGACCCATTCCTGCCATGTTGTATGCGATTTCGGTCGACTGGTTCGTTTCCGATTGACGTTTGAACCGGTTTCGGAGAAGACAACTAAGGCAGAACGAACACCTATTTCCGGAACACCCGACTTGTCAGGCTATCTGAGATTAGAGAGACCACTCTGTCTGAGCTCAAGCACAAGAGCCCTCTTTGGTTGAATAAGTTGGTTGGACTGAGCCATCCTCCAAACTGCCGCTAAATTGCAATAAAAAGGAGACTAAATAGCAGCTACAAATATTAATGGCCGCTAGGGTCCCTACAAAACATCTGGAAAGCAAAAAAATCAAGATAATCATTGGCGCGTCCAAACTTTTGCCCACCCATTTTGCTAGGGTCTTTGGAAAATGGATTCATACTACAGCAACCTGAGGGGGACCGAACACCATATGGTTACAGGTTATGCAGGGCTACTATGCACAAACTTAGCACGCAACTTCATCCGCAAACTGCAAACAGAACAGGTGTTATTAACAGAAAACTGAAAATTTTGGGGGTGCGTCCAAACTTTTGGCCGCCACTGTATATGACGAGAGAGAAAATACAGTGATCAAAACCTTACGTGTAATAGTAATTCCATGGGATGGAGAACAAAGATTTAGACTAATTTTTTAAAGCAGACCTGTCCAAAATCTTCTTACCTTTGCAAAATCCTGGCCACTGCCATCAACTGATCTGTTTAGTTTGAAAGCGATTGAACAGCAAGTGAAGTTGCCTCAGAAGCAAGTGTTTATGCCGCGTCTGGTGGCCTACTGGACTCTCAAACGACGCTCCCGATTCGGCGTACCTCTCCTTCGGAGACTGCAGGTCCATTATCAGAGCAGAAACCTAGCCAGAGAGGCCACCGACTTTGTGGGTGGCGACCAGGAAATGAAAACGCAGCTGAAACAGTGGAAGACGATGCGTCAGAATCTGGAGCGAGTGCGCATTCTCTGCGAGTTGGTTCGGAAACGGGAGCGCAACAAAAGAGACTATGTGCTCATTTGTAGGCTGTCGGCTTTTTGAGTGAACGGTCCGGTTTTTGTAGGTGACAGCTGCAAGCGATTTGTGCGATCATTTATTACGACCCGGTAACGAGGTGATGGGCGATGTTGTTGAGAAGATGACCTCCAAAGACAGACTGTTTATTTTCACTAAACCTGTCTCAGAGAAGGTAAAAGAATGAGTTAGAGCACATCACCTCTGACTTCTTTCGCCCACCGGCACTCAGCCCAAGGGTGTCCGTCCAGATACCGGCTAGCATTTCGGCTGAGGGTTGTGAATTTTCAAATCCTGAGCGGGGGTAGCGGCTGACGATCGGGGTTCAGGGGATGGTAAGCCAAAACTCCGATTTTTACTGATAGCAAGGTTGTTGGGCTTATTTTTCGCTAAAATAGGTTAGAATTAGCTATTTTGAGCTCATTTACACTTAATGTAGGCATACTTTTATCATAATTTTCTATACAAAATTCTTCCAAAAATTCCTGAGTGGGTAACCACGGCATGGTGTGGGGTAGGTCAGAGCCTGTACCCCCTCCACCCCCTTGCCCTTGTCCTTCCCCTCTTGCAGAATTTTTTTTGGAAATCTGCAATTTTACAGCGATTTGGCGATTTTTGGAGTAACAACTCACCCTCTAGATTTTTCCGGTCCGCGTATAGGGACATATTTTTTCCTGCCATACATGTAATAGGTCATCCGCCGCTGAGCGGAGAGGGTTGGGGTGTCTGGCGCTGGCGGGGGGCCTGAGGCCAAATCCTACGGAAGGAGGTTGGTACTGAAAACGCTCCAAAATCGCAATTTTGAGATAAAAATCGTCAAAAATCGCTAATTTTGGCTGAAAGACTGTTAAATACTGCTGGTTTACAAGCGAATTTAGCAATTTTAGTATCTAAAGTTGTAAAAATTTGGCAGAAAATCGGAGATAGGTTCGAAAAATCGTCTCGGGAGGGGTCCACGATCGAGGGCTCTGGCCTAAGTAGGACGGGGCAGACCCCTCCCTCCGCCCCACTGGTACATGTATGGGACAGGGATCGTTTATTTTTGCGTTTCAGGACGTTCCTGGCTACGGCACTATAATCAAGAAACCGATGGCTCTTTCCAAAATGCGAGAGAAAGTGGCCAAAGGCGAGTACAAGAGCTTCGCAGAGCTGGAGCAGGACTTTAAACTGATGATTAACAACTGTCTCAAGTTCAACCACGATAATAACTTCTTCTACAAGTACGGAAAGAGAATGCAAGGAATTGTAAGTTGCACGTCCGTCTGTCTTTACATATACGTAATGCATTTGCCTCTTTCAGTGTCAGAAGATCTTGCGCACTGGTCGCGCCGAGTTCGAGCGTTGTGAGCAGATTCTCAGTTCCAAAGTGTGTGAGCCGCAGTTGCGGACGGCACTCCAGTGTGCGCTCATGTCCGAGCAGGACTTGGAGGCTGAAATCGCTCGATTCGCAGCTGCAGAAGAAAGCGAAAGATTGTCCTCGCCCGCTCGGCCGCCGGCCGAAGAGAAGACCGAAGAGAACGGTGAGTTTGTTTTGTTAGTGCAGTCAGGCACTTGACGCCGTTCATGGTACCGACCATGCATGTAACCGGGGGTCTGGGGGTCTGCCCCCACCCACCTTTGGCCAGACCCCCCCCCCGGATGGGACCCGCCCAGCCCCGAGACGATTTCGCCGACCCCCCCCCTTCCGATTTTTCTGGCAAGTAATTTTTTAGCAAATTTTTGCGATTTTTTTACAACTTCAGACACAAAAATTGCCAAGATCGCCTGCAAAACAGCACCTTCTAGCTGTATTTCAGCCTAAAAGCGATTTTTTCGATTTTTGAGCGTTTTTAATGCCCAACCCCCTGCCGAAATTTTGGCTCAGACACCCCCCGGCCGGCGCCAGACCCCCCAACCCCGCTCCCCTTTCGAGGGATGACCTGTTACATGTATGGTACCGACACCATTATGGTAGCGGTACCTAGGCTAGTGGCACGGGTTCCCCCATATTCGGCCACGGTGGTGGTACCATAAACGGCGTTAAGTGCCTGACTGTAGTAAGGTAAAAGCAGTAGTCAGATTTGGTTTAGACAAGACTGATTCGGCCCCGCCACCGGCGCCCCCGTCTGCACTGGAAGAAGAAGAACCAGAAGAAGAGGAGGATTCTAAGCAGTCTGCCAAGCCGAAAGCAGCCGCTAGAAAGCGAACTCCCAAACGTGAGTGTCTTTGCTAGTTAGTAAATTGGTCTCGTGAAACTTCTGATTTTTTTGCACTGTTGTACTTTTCTACGAGTCAGTTCAGGCTGTTTCTTTCATACGACATTGTCTGTGTTCTGTTTTCAGCGCCGGCAGTTTCGAGACAGCGCTCAATAAAGGAATTTTTGGGACTGTCGCCCTGCTCGTCCACTGGTGTCAACCGACGCACTTCGGTGCTGCACAGCAACAAACAGACCCGCAGAACGCCCGCCTCCTCCGACGGTACTCCCACTACCTGTAGTTTAGTCTGAGGCGTGTCGGTCGTAGAGGGTCAGGGGAACTTGAAGCGAAATAACTACAACATTACAAACGCTTTACTGCTGATGATCTACTGGACCGATTTAGTTCAGTAAGGGTCAAATTCTTATCCTACCATTATATGACCAAATTGGAGCCCTTAGCTCCAATCAAAATTCGAAAACACCAGGCAAAACGTGAAAAAACCATTTTGGCTACTACCGTAGCATCTCTAGAAGAATACACCCCCCCTTTTAGTTACTAGTAAATTCCACATTTTTCGGAATAGTCAATATTTTCTTGATCAAAAAGTTTTTCTATGTGGGTCGACACTTTGAAGGAGCATTCTAACCATTCAAAGTGAATATCGAACTCTGTGCCAAATTGGCCGTCACAGCCGAGCAGAGCAAAATGGTGTTTTTCACGTTTCGCCCTGTGTTTCGAGTTTTGGTTGGGGTTAAGGACTCCGCTTTGGTTTATATAAAATGGCACGACTAGATCAACAACTTGAGCAGTGACTGAAGTGAATCGGTCAGTTAGAACAGCAGCAGTCAGCGTTTGTAATGTTGTAATTGTTTTTGGGACATCCTGTAGAATGCAAATCTACTGCCAGACATCTCTGAAGCTTCTAGCACCTGGTGCGTTTCTAAGCCACAGAAATCAATTTTTGCGCAGTCAAATTTCCTCTAAGAAACTACGCACTGAACCCCAAAAAATTTTAATCTTGCGGCTTTTTGTCGAAGATTCAATTTTTGCTGGAAACTTTCGAATGTTAGCCGAGAATTTTTGCTTTTCGCCGAAAATTTGCACTTGAGCCTGAGCAATTTACGTATGGTTGTTGGTGTGGTGACCAACCGACCGTGGCAGTGTCTGTTGTTGAGAGTCTAAATCAATCGGTTCAGGCAATCCGGACGAGCCGATTTTCGAGATGAGCCGACTGAGGAACGTTCCGGCCCGCGGCGCGCGACTGGCGCAGGCCCAGGACCCGTTTCGCGAATTCAGAAACGCAGGTGTCTTCTTTATTAACTGAGGTTGTTTGCGTAGCAGCTACTGGTGTGTTCAGACCCTCGCAGTCCGCCAGTGGCCGAGTGTTCGGAGAGTAGCACAGCAGAGGAAGTTAGCAGTGCCTCTGAAGACGACGAGGACGATGACCAACTGCTGCTCTTGGAGACTCCCAAGCCTCGCAGAGGCAGGGGCAGATCGAAAGTGCACGTCAAAGATGAACAAAGTTTCGGTGGGTTGGTTTGTACAGGGTGTGCCAAAAAAACAACCCAGCAGAGTTTTTGCTGTAGCAACCGCAAATCTCAACCGATTTGAATGAATCCTTTTTTAAATGAAAGATAAATAAATTCTTGAAAGATTGATGTACCGTGATAAGATAGCCTGCTTAGTTCCTGAGATATTTGTCCTCAAAGTCAAAACAGAGATTTTGGCAATGAACAAGAGTGATAAAGAACAACCCAGCAGATTTTTTACTTTTGCAACCATGCTTCTGAACCGATTTGAATGAATCCTTTTTTGAGTGAAAGACTGATAAATTCTTCAAAGATTGGCGCAATTTTTATTGAGATTCACAGCTTAGTTCTTGAGATAATTTGCCTTCTAAGTCGAAACAGATTTTGGCAAAGAACAAGAGCGATTGCGTTGCATTTCATAATAAAGCAGAGTCCTACTGCTTGGGGCTAATGATACTTTAGTGTTGAAGTAAACCGAGTTTCTGTGTCACCTGTAAAGCCTCCAAGAGCCCTTAGCAGTAGCAGGAATCCGTTTTATTACGAAGTGCGGAATAATAAAAAATCCCTCTTGTTCACTACCAAAATCACTGTTTTCATTTTAAGAGCCAATATTTCAGGAACTAAGCAGAGTATTTCAATGAAAATTTCAGCAGTCTTTTAAGGATTTATTTATCTTTCATTTAAAAAAGGATTCATTCAAATCGGTTGAGATTTGCGTTTGCTACAGCGAAAAATCTGCTGAGTTGTTTTTTTTGGCACACCCTGTCGATTGATCGGGACCCTCTCCCACCTCATCTGTGTCCTTCCTGCGTCCTTCAGTCTGGCACTGAATTCCGTGTTTGCTACCGGTACCTAGGCTAGTGGCACCGTATAATATGTAGGTACACTGTAGATACCCCGCCACGTTCGGGGACAGTGGTGATACCATATGGTACCCATGGCCATGGGTGGTGCCGGTACCATATATTGTACCACTACCATATGGTACAAAATCTGAACAGAGTGGTAGCTTAATATGCATATTATGGTACCGGTACCGGTTCCAGTGCGAAGCTTCCACCACAGTGGCCGAATGTGGGGGTACCGTATACTAGAGTGCGAACTGGTATTGGGTATTGGGTATTGGGTATTGGGTGTATTGGGGTGTTTTCCAGGTATTGGGTATTGGGTATTGGGTATTGGCGTTTTTACCCCCCAATACCCAATACTAAATTGGACAATTAAAAATAGAGAAAAATCGATGTTGATCTGAAAAAGTGATCTGAAAAAATCGAAAAAGTTGATCGATGATTCGGTCTAGCAAGCTGTTTTCGCGTTAAGGAGCGTCCATAAACGACGTCGTTCGAAAATCCCGATTTTTCGGAGCCCCCTCCCCCAAAATCGCCTTGCGTCGTTTCTAGGGGACCCCTCCCCCTAAGACGACGTCGTTTTCGGTTTATCTCATTTCTAATGTAATGTAATCTAATGTACCGTAATGTACTAGCACCGTACGTATCCATGGCTATTGCGGTGGTGCACAATTTCCTGCCGAGTTAGGAAAAAAATCGCCGGAAGTACGTAAGAAACACGACTGAATTACGAAATATTAAGTACCAAAACTGTTAATTTCCGCTAATTTTACGCCTAGAACGGCTTCTAAGTGCTTACTGAAAGGCTAATTTTCAAAATTTTCTCGCCCTGCTTGGGCAGCGGCCCAACTAGCCTCTTACAAATTTTAATTGCAGTGCCAAAAATCTTGTGTACACAACTAGAGTGTACCTGTCCACTGAAATGAAATTTTTGGCCCAGCTACGCAAGTATTGGGTATTGGGTATTGGGGTATTGGGGGTCTCAGGTATTGGTATTGGGTATTGGGTATTGGGGTATTGGGTTTTTTAGGTATTGTTCGCACTCTACCGTATACGGTACAAAATCTAGACAGAGTGGTACCGATACCGGTGCCAATGCGAAGCTAGGGGTGCCATATATGGTACCGCCACAGGCCCCGAACGTGGGGCTACACATAATGTGTTGGTACCATGAACAGCGTTAAGATGCATTTTGCGAGAAAGTCAGCTTTGAGGGGGCAAGCAGGGCCATCTCACGGATCTGGCTGATATTTATATCTATTAAAATAGAGCACAGTCGAAGACCAACGGTGCATGCCCGGCCACCAGCAACCCCCTAGAACCGGAGCTACACCCCCTCAAAGTTGGGTCGGCAGCAATTTTCGGGCTCATTTTAATAGCTCTGACACCCTCCATTCAAACGATCACCCTTCATTCGTTTCTTAACCTAGATTCTCGAGTCGCATATGGTTTTGTAGCTGGTCCAATGGCCTTTCATTTTCTGGTACTCCGGTTTCCAGATCATAGCTGGTTACCGACTTTTTCGCCGAAAACTGCGAAATTTCCACAAAATGCCACTCCGTTTTTTTTTTCGAAAAATCTTTATATCTTTTTGTGCAAAGGCCCTGCCAAGCTAATGTTTTAACAAAAGTTAGGCATGAGTTGGCCAAACAAAATGAGCGCCCCAAAGTGTGCGGTTAGGGGGGAGGGGGGGTGTTTTGGCCTCTCAAAGGTGTTCGAAAAAAATTTTTTTCTGCAAAGCTTAGTTGTTAGCATACTGTTATATGCAGTTTTGTGTGCTGAGTTCGAAAATGCATTCAGTTTAGCTAGATTCGCTCTGGATCGGGAGAAATTGGCGTCCAAAGTTGAAACCAACCCTTTTTCTTGACTGGCACTACTCGCTAGCATGACCATTAACCGCGGTGCAATGCAGTTTTTCTTACGTAGTTTTTGCTGCTGATTCCGAAAATAACTTTATTTTTGCTCTACGTTGCCTAATTTTGAAGATATCGGCATTTTTATGATTTGGGAACAAAACGGATGCACTTGCTATAACATGCTCGTTTGAAAGGTGGCTCAATTCAGTCGCATCTAGAGTACAGAGCCATAAAAATCTATATCACCTAATGCAGTTTTTGCCGCTGATTACGAAAATGACATCTGTTTTTCAATCTGACTGCTCCTGAGCTACTTATGTAACTTTTCTGCCCTGGTACTCAGACAATAAGTTATCTGTCAAATCTCGACATAGTATGGTATCTATCTGGTGCAGTTTTCTCCGCTGATTCAGAATATTATCATATTTTTGCGCTACGGCCACTCTGTCGCAAGTTATGGACCTGCAAAGTTTCATTAAGAAACATGCCGTGAGAAGCCATAATCCTAAAATAAATGTTCAGCATTCATGCATTTCTGAAATGAACCTTGTGTCAGTCAATAGTGTACCCGACCTATTTTGACCCGCTGAGTTCAAAAATGGCGTTTATTTTAATCTATAGTTACTCGTTTTGGAGATATATGAATATTAATGCAAATTTTGTTTGATCAGTAATATCTCAAAATTGAACAGCAGTAGAGAAAAACAAACGCCATTTTTGAACTCAGCGGGTCAAAATAGGTCGGGTACACTATTGACTGACAAAAGGTTCATTTCAGAAATGCATGAATGCTGAACATTTATTTTAGGATTATGGCTTCTCACGGCATGTTTCTTAATGAAACTTTGCAGGTCCATAACTTGCGACAGAGTGGCCGTAGCGCAAAAATATGATAATATTCTGAATCAGCGGAGAAAACTGCACCAGATAGATACCACATTATGTCCAGATTTGACAGATAACCTATTGTCTGAGTACCAGGGCAGAAAAGTTACGTAAGTAGCTCAGGAGCAGTCAGATTGAAAAACAGATGTCATTTTCGTAATCAGCGGCAAAAACTGCATTAGGTGATATAAATTTTTATGGCTCTGTACTCTAGATGCGACTGAATTGAGCCACCTTTCAAACGAGCATGTTATAGCAAGTGCAGCCGTTTTGTTCCCAAATCATAAAAATGCCGATATCTTCAAAAGTAGGCAACGTAGAGCAAAAATAAAGTTATTTTCGGAATCAGCAGCAAAAACTATGTAAGAAAAACTGCATTGCACCGCGGTTAATGGTCATGCTAGCGAGTAGTGCCAGTCAAGAAAAAGGGTTGGTCTCAAATTTGGACGCCAATTTCTCCCGATCCAGAGCGAATCTAGCTAAACTGAATGCATTTTCGAACTCAGCACACAAAACTGCATATAACAGTATGCTAACAACTAAGCTTTGCATAAAAAATTTTTTCTCGAACACCTTTGTGAGGCCAAAACACACCCCCCTCCCCCCCTAACCGCACACTTTGGGGCGCTCATTTTGTTTGGCCAACTCATGCCTAACTTTTGTTAAAACATTAGCTTGGCAGGGCCTTTGCACAGAAAGTTATAAAGATTTTTCGAAAAAAAACGGAGTGGCATTTTGTGGAAATTTCGCAGTTTTCGGCGAAAAAGTCGGTAACCAGCTACGATCTGGAAACGGGAGTACCAGAAAATTAAAGGCCATTGGACCAGCTACAAAACCATATGCGAGTCGAGATCCTAGCTTAAGAAACGAATGAAGGGTGATCGTTTGAATGGAGGGTGTCAGAGCAATTAAAATGAGCCCGAAAATTGCTGCCGACCCAACTTTGAGGGGGTGTAGCTCCGGTTCTAGGGGGTTGCTGGTGGCCGGGCATGCACCGTTGGTCTTCGACTGTGCTCTATTTTAATAGATATGAATATCAGCCAGATCCGTGAGATGGCCCTGCTTGCCCCCTCTCTTCGGCATCAAAGCTGACTTTCTCGCAAAATGCATCTTAAGTGCCCGACTATATTTCCCATTTACAAGAGGGGCTTCTTTGTAATGGTTTTTCTAAGTACACGAAGTTTGTCAGAGCCCCAAAAGTCGTCCCATTTATGAGAGAACGGTCTTATTTAGGCAAGTTGCACTGTAGCATACGAATAAGACCATACATGGGCCGGAGAAATGGATTGGGGTAGTCAAAATCCTAATATTTGGAGGTGGGCTTGCCGGTTTGGGGGGTCGCGGCGATTTTGGTGGGTGGGGTCAGGAAAAAAGTCGGCTTCAGGTGGGTGAGTGGGGTCGTTTGGGGGGCTCGAGCCCAAGTTGCGGGGTGGGCAAACCCCGGACCCCCGCGGCCCATTTATGAATAAGAGGATGTTGCAGACGGAGAGTGCAGTGTGCGAGAGCAGTTCAGACCACAGCCGATGGACCAGGTGTGGGCGCAGTACCCGGCGCCCAACAAGAAGGCCGGCTTTATGGTGCCGGGCCTGGTGATCGACCCCAGACGGGTGCCGCAGACCGGCTGTCTCAACCGCTGCGGCATGAAGATAGAGGGACCCCCGGACTCAGTGCTCCACTGCGAACCCAAACACTCCAGCGAACCCTACTCTCTTATCTGTTTCTTTGACCACAAACACACTTGGTCTTTCTTCTACCTTCCTCTACTAGCCTTTTCCCTATATTTTTGGTCTTAGGCGGTTCGTGCCGATGCGAAAGACGGTGCAGTTTGGTCTGGAGACGGAGACTGACCAATTCCACTTGAGCATGCCAAAGAGACAGACCGACAAACGACTGGTGACCGAGGCTTACGAGGAAGCCTGGTATTACAGGTCAGACAGACTACTCCACTCCAACCAAACTTGTCGGTCTGTGAGGGTCTAATTAATTGCAGGTTCCGTTTGTCGGCAGAAGCGCCCAACGATCAGCTGAGACGGAAGTTTGAAGAGCGCGTTAAGAATGAAGAAGAGCACCAGATCGAAACCAAACCAGAAGACGATGACTGAGTCTGCTTTACTGTGATTCTGTGCTATCTCTTGCAGCTACCGTTAAACCGTTCTCGTTTTTTTCTCTCTCCGTTAATCAGTTTTAGTCTGCGATTGTTTACCTATTTATTTCTGTAATCAATTGGCAAACGAGAGCACTCTCCGTCAGTGCTCCTGGTACATACATTTGCATGGTCCGCAGCTCAGAGAAGACAACTGAGTCTCCATGTGTAGTTAGTTGTCTGGCGAAATGCTCAAATTTTCGGTGCTAAGTTCAAAATTTTGAGGAAGTTTGAGTTTTATGCAAATGTTTTGGCGGAAAATTCAAAAATTTCTCTTAAAATTCTATACTTTCTTATGACTTTTTGACAAAAACTGCCCAAAAATTCGGATTTCTAACAATTTTTTAAAAAATCGAAATTTTTGGTGCGTGATTGCCAAAATTGATTTCTGTGGCCTAAAAACGCATCTGAAGGGTATCTAGCAGCCTCTAGCAACGTTAGTACTGTACATTTTTATTTTGCTCCCCTGGGCACCCCCATGCACATGTATCTTCTGGTCGGAACAGAAAGTACAGTATGTACTCGCCAACTCGCTGCCTTTTGAATAGTTGTGTCACCAATTGACCGATTTGACCCTCCCAAGCTGCGTGAAAGATTATGTTATCGTAAAGGATAGGAAACTAATGGTTTGCAGGCTGTGTTGTAAATACGTTGTACTATGAGTTTCAAACGGGTCTTGGGTGACTGCAATGGTTGCGAACCGTCAACCAGTGGCGCTGCCAGCGAGCCGTGGTGTTGGTTGGTGCCTCTCAGACAGCCTCGTCCCCCTATTGGTCTGTTCTTGTCTTGGATACTTGCTGCACCTACTGTACGCGTCTGATCAGATCCGCCAGACCTACGTACAAAGCAGCGATACGCTGTATAATTGGCCCGGAAAGAAAAGCAATTTTTGGACGCACACAATTTTAGAGATCTTAATCCTAATAATCTGGGCTCTATTGTTAAGTGTAAGCTCTAAGCTGAGGGCACCTTGTTTCAGCTCGTTTGTGCGCACCTCCAAGCCCGCGAGCTTTAAATTTGGGAAAAATAGAAAAGTAGCACCGTAAAATTAGTGTCTAATGCTTTTCTTCACCAATTAGCCGTTTTTATGTTTGTTTGATAGTTAAAATAATGTAGCAAACATAGAAATTAAACGAAAATTCGCCTTCAAAAGCATAATATCTTCAAGATTTGATAAAAATTTACACATGTTTATGTTTATAGGGCGTTTTGGGTTCAGTTCGGACTGGGAGCTTTCTAACCTTGATAACCTCGTTCGAACTGGGCTCTCGAGCTGAGCCGAGCTTTTTTTAGGCTTGTGGAACATGCAAGCTTTCCTTAACACCCAAATTTAGAGGAACTCCATTTCCTAACACCACCAGTTGGGTTGCGAAGCCATGCTCGCGACAGGGTTCCCCTTTCCGACTTTCCTGACAAGTATTTTTGGAGCAATTTTTTGCAACTTTTTATAATTTCAGACACTAAAATTGCTCAAACTGCTTATAACAGCACTTTTTAGCTGTACTTTACCCCCAATCAGCGTTTTTAGTGCTCTACACTCCCTCGAATTTGAGTTTAGCCCGCCAACTCCCTGCCCTCGGGCGGATGACCTATAAAGTACGTATGTAAGAGTTGTTAAGTTGACTGTAAGACTATAGTGTTTGCCAAGTTAATACAACTGCGCAGACAGAAATTTCAAGGAGAATGGCATGTTTTACAGCTGTGTATAGAAGCGAAGCAAGACTAAGCTCAGAGGAGACGGCAGAGGTGCAGCTGAAGTTGGAGTTGTTCGGCAGTGAGGCAGAAACGCCATCTACTTTAGAAGGCACTGAAATTATCGTCAGAAAGGTTCAGAGAGCACTTATACTAGCAGTCGAGTAGTAATGGTTGTAGGGCAGAACTAAAGCCGGTGTCGGCTGTAGAGTGTCTGACCAGAGTCTGAACGAAGCGCCGGAAGTGTTTCTGAACCACGATTCCCTATCAGCACTCAACTCTTCCTCCATTCAGAGCGGCGACGTGATTGCAGTCGGTTGGCCGGAGAACGCGGTTGTGGCCTTTGTGCTCGATTCGCCCAGAAATGCCGTTCTGCCGAAACCAGTAAGAGAGAAGTACTTGGTCACCGATAAGGTGCTTGGAAGGTGAGACTGAACAGAACAATCCTATGCTGGCTGGAGTCAGACACTTAACGCCATTTTCTGCTGCTAGCACCATATTGATGGTAGTGATACCTACAGTAGGCTAGTGGCGCCATATTATGGTACCCCCACGTTCGCGGACTGTGGTGGCATCATATGGTACCCCTACCCATGGCCATGATGGGTGTCGGTACCATATGGTGCGAAATCTGAACGGAGTGGTACCATGTACGGTACTGGCACGGTACAGGTACCAATGCCAAGGTACCGGTATCATGTGGTGCCAGTACCATAAACGGTTTAAGTGCCAGTCTGTACTAGTACCACTATGACAAGGCCTACTGTACGTACCTACTTTTTGCTTTTCATTTGCTCATTCATGTAACAGGGGGTCCGGGGGTCTGTCCGCCACCCAACTTAGGCCTGCCCCCTCGGAACGATTTTTCCGACCCCCTCCGATTTTCTGGCAAGTAATTTTTTCAGCAGACTTTTACAAATTTCTAGAGTTTCAGACGCTATAATTGCTAAAATCGCCTGTAAAACAGCACTGTTTAGCTGTATTTTAACCTTAATTAGCTATTTTTAATGATTTGTAACCCCAAAATTGTCATCTTTTGTGATTTTTGAGCCTTTTCTAGTGCCCAACCTCCCTCAGCTAGGATTTTGGCTCAGATGCCCCGGCCGGCGCCAGACCCCCAAGCCCCGCCTCATCGGCGAACGAACTGTTTGTTACATGTATGCTTTTGCTAAAGCAAAGCTCAATTCCTAAGGAAGGTAGGCGCCAGCTTGAGTACTGTACGTACTGTGCGTCTCTCAGTGAAAGCTGATAGTTTAGCGGCTCCCAAGGCAATGTACTGTTAGCCTACAGTAGAGTGGACTCGGAAAAAGTAGCACTGAAAGTGATCCAAGTGGACAAATCAGACAGCAGCTTTGCTATGGTTGGTTGACCATATGCCAGTCACCGGATTATAGCCAGGTTTAGCTGGTGTAAGCTCGATTGGGCTTTTTTAGCTGTACATTGCTAACTGCCAATATTTCCTGTTGAAGCCATCTATAGCTTTATAACTGTTTTTTTGTCATAGCTATCTATGGCTATTCTATTGCACACGCTTTTGTCATAACTGGCAATGGCTATAAACAGCTATCTATACGTAGCTGCAAGCTATACAGTAGACGGATTCATTAGCTAATAGAGGTACTTATCCATCTACAGTCAAACCATAAGTGCAACACCTTCATAAGTGCAACGGGGTTTTCTATGTCCAAAAAAATAGCCCAATCCGGCGGCTTATATGTAGCTAAGCAAGGCTATAGTCCTCTGACTGTCTGGCTCCAATTGATCGGTAAGAATTGAGTGAATTTGGACTTATAGAACTCAGAACGATTCATCGCCCGGGAGATGAACATCACTTCAAAACTCGACCACGTACGTGCACATAGCTTCTTACTGCTTACTTTCTGTTCAAGCTATTTTGTGAAAACGGTTGTAAATAAGCTTTAACCCTTTCGAATTTACCGTGGGCCAGACGTGGGCAAAGGGGGGTTGACCCCCTCAAACTCTGACCTACCCCCTCGGCCAGCCGCTGCCTCCCCCTCAAGAATTCTTTGGAAGAATTTTGTATAGTAAGTTATGATAAAATATGCCTAGAATAGGTGTAAATGAGCTCAGCATAGCTTATTTTAACTTGTTCAGCCACCCCAGCTGCAGTTTCAGACGAACACAAATCTGTTAATAGAGTAGGTGAACAAAAAGTTGGCGTTCGCCTAAAGGCCTAAATTTATGTACGTGCTCCTAAAGTGTTCCTGTCCTGTTGTTCTTAAAGGGTCTCTGTGTATTGGTCCCAAAGTGTCCTTTAGGTGTTCTTATGGTGTTCCTTTAGTGTTCGTGTGTGCTCCTACTGTGTTCGTATAATGTTCTTATAGCGTTCTCATGTGTGTGTTTCTACTGTGTTCGTATATGTTCTTATAGTGTTCTCATGTGTGTGTTTCTACTGTGTTCGTATATGTTCTTATAGTGTTCTCATGTGTGTGTTTCTACTGTGTTCGTATATGTTCTTGTAGTGTTCTCATGTGTGTGTTTCTACTGTGTTCGTATATGTTCTTATAGTGTTCTCATGTGTGTGTTTCTACTGTGTTCGTATATGTTCTTATAGTGTTCTCATGTGTGTGTTTCTACTGTGTTCGTATATGTTCTTATAGTGTTCTCATGTGTGTGTTTCTACTGTGTTCGTATAATGTTCTTATAGTGTTCTCATGTGTGTGTTTCTACTGTGTTCGTATATGTTCTTATAGTGTTCTCATGTGTGTGTTTCTACTGTGTTCGTATATGTTCTTATAGTGTTCTCATGTGTGTGTTTCTACTGTGTTCGTATATGTTCTTATAGTGTTCTCATGTGTGTGTTTCTACTGTGTTCGTATATGTTCTTATAGTGTTCTCATGTGTGTGTTTCTACTGTGTTCGTATATGTTCTTATAGTGTTCTCATGTGTGTGTTTCTACTGTGTTCGTATATGTTCTTATAGTGTTCTCATGTGTGTGTTTCTACTGTGTTCGTATATGTTCTTATAGTGTTCTCATGTGTGTGTTCCTGAAGTGTTCCTTCCTATGCTGTTCCTCTAGTGTTTGTATGTGTTCCTAGCTTCCTACTGTGTTCGTATGTTCGTATGTTCCTATACTGTTCTTATGTGTGTGTTCCTATAGTGTTGGAGAGCTGTCAGTATGTTGGTTTTCTGCAGCCGTGCATAGTAAAGGTGAAGGAGGTGATGAGAGATGGGGACGTGGTCTACTTCGTGATGGAGTGCTCGGCCGGCGGCACTTTGTACGACCGACTCACCGCTCTGCCCGTCTACACCGGCTTCCACGAAACTCTCGTCAAACTCTACTGTCTACAGCTGCTCAGAGCGCTCCAATATTTGCATAACAGAGGCATCGCCCATCGGGATCTGAAGCTGGAGAACACTTTACTGATCGACGATCGGGACGAAACGTTGGTGAAGGTGAGGTACTAGTAGTGTTAGACATTGAGTCAGCAATGACTGACTTGCAGCTGTGTGACTTCGGTCTGAGCAAGCGACAGGAGCAGAGCGTCCAACTGAGCAGTCAGGTCGGCACTGCGGTCTATATGGCGCCCGAGATCTGGTATGCAGACGCCGCCCAGCCTACGCCCTACACACTGGCCGTGGACCTCTGGTCGCTCGGAATTCTCCTCTTCACCATGTATTACTGCTAACCCTCCATCAAACAGTAGAGTAGGTAGAATTGAGTTTTAGGTTGACTGGAAACGAACCGGACGACATTTTGCCGGAGACTGGCTTTCCCAGACAAGCCGCCCTCAAAAGCCATGTGCTGAGGTGTATAAAAAAGGACAAGAATATGCAGAGAGTCAGTGTGGCCGGTACTGTTGGTCTCTGTTTGCCATCTGATTTATAAGCCGGTTGGTTGTAGGGCAAGACATGGTCATCTCACTGCTACAGATCGAGCCCACTGCTCGACCTACTGCCGCACAAGCGCTAGAACACCTCTGGCTACAGGTGACACTTTGCGCTGTCAGTTAGAGAGCTCTGCACTGCACCCCTGTGACTGGCTTGGCTTGGGTGGCTGGGCTGTGTAACTGAAGCCAACTTTTGCGACAGTCACAATTCTGCCAGAAGGATAAATTCTAACTGTTGGATGGATGGATTGTCCGGGCGGCCCGTAGGCGCTGCGTTAGGCCACCCTGCGGGCCCATCACGCACACCCACATCCTGTCCTTCCTTCGCTACTAGCCTAAACACATGCTCGGTGTCAGTCTGTCCCCGTTTCCGTTTGTCCCTAAACATGTGTGATTGCTATTGTAGCTTTAGGTGCTTAGGCAGCTCCAGTCGGTTCCCATTTACCTACTCGCTGTCACCAGCTTTGGTAGCCTGTGTTTGGCTTTGTGCCGACCACCAACTCTTTGAGGCAAGAAACTTGCCCCGCCCAGTGGATGAGAGCATAGTGCTTTGCGGCCTAAGGCCCGGTTCACACCTACGAAATAAGAAATAAGAAATAGCCACGAAATAAGAGTTGCGCCATGCTCAACTTTTTTTCATCTGAAATAAGAGTTTTCTTTCATTTTAAGCGTATAGCATGTCATAACAAGGTCTGATAGGACTGTCTAAAGGTGGGTTTATACTTTGTCCGCTGTCTGCGCGCGGACACATGTCCGCGCGGACAGGTGTCCGCGTAGTGTCAGCGGCTGACAGAATGTTTTTTTGAAAATAGTAAAAAAAGAAAAAATAATTGAATTTAATTGAACATGCGTTTTGTTCAAACCTGATGTTTACACTGCTTTGTTAAACATGAATTTATCAAGTTAACTCCAAATTCGAAAGACTAACGATTAAGCGCTACTGAACTAAATGGTGTAAAGTTTTGAAGGTACAAAAGCCATATATGCACACGTTGACTGGAGGCGAGGGTGCCTGTCTGATGAAAATGCAGTAAGAGACACGATTTTATACATGCAGATCAAGAACTATGCATAATTTATCACTTGCGTAAGTACGTAGAAGTCAACAACAGCATAAGAAAGTCTTTCTACGCATAATATATAAATACCTATATTTTATAATTATTTCCTGCACAAAAATCTGCTAAAAATTGCTAGAGATCGTAGAGTCGACCTGAAGGCGTATAAACCTGCCGAGCCGATGCCTATACGCACCACCCCTCAATCTTCGATCGCTCTTAACTCTTGCCAGTCAGCCCATACCCCATACGGCCACTTGCACCCCCCAAACTTGGGTGACACACTGTATTTTCGGAAACCAAATTTGCAGAACTTTCTCGACATTTTTGGTTAGTAGCAATTGTCATTTCGGTGACTCTTTTTAGCATGCATGTAACAAGGGGTCCCAGGGTCTGCACCCTACCCAATTTAGGTCCCAGACCCCCTGATCCGGGACCCTCCCCCTGAAACCATTTTTCCGACCCGCTTCCAATTTTTTTTAGATTTGGATTTCTTAGATTCTTAATTTTTTTAGAGTTTCAGACACAAAAATTGCTAAAATCCGCTGTAAAACAGCAGTTTTTAGCTGTAATTGAGCCCAAATTAGAGATTAGATTTTTGAGAATTTTTATAGCCGAAAAATTACGATTTTTCAGCGTTTTTCGGGCCCAACCGCCCTAGAATTTGGGCTTCAGACCCCCAACCCACTCTTGCTTCGGTGGATGACCTGATGTATGTATGTGTTTTAGTCAACACTTCCATACATTGGCCGGGGGTTAGGAGGTTAACCCCCTTGCCGACCATAGCCCCCTCGTCGGTAGGCTCTACCACCAAACCACTCAGACCCCCTCAACTGCCCATACGCGAATGGCCATACCCCAACGGCCCATACCCCCTCCGAAATTTTGGGAAAGCGAATTTAAAACCCTCTAACCCCTCGCCAAAAAGCCCTGAATTTGTTCCGGCCAATGTACAATATGGACGCTTGCCAGCCAGCCCATAGCCCTACGGCCGTCCCGCCAAATTGCAATCATTTTCAGAAGTGACTTGATATCCATTCTACCACCTTTCAGAAAACGCAGGGCCTTTTTTCCGGCCCATCTATCACATATATACTACTACAAAACTGTCAATAATCACGTTGTCGATTAGGCTCATGCTGTCAAAGGTGTCTGCAACAGTCAGAGAATGGGTTAGAAGCTTTCACAATTTTAAATTGTTGCAGCCGCTGCAGAAACTTGCCATGATTTCAGTTTGATATACAGTACGTACAATGTTCTTACACCGTCTCTTTTTTGTTGTTTTTCTCTTAATTTCACCTAATCCTAATAGCTCGGCAACCTCAGCATCAAACGTGATAAAATTGTGAACTCAGACTCACAATATAACAAGTTCAAACAGCACTAATAGCGACGCGGACAAAGTGTCAGTTGAAATTTTTTAACTCTCTCGGCGGACAGAAGCGGACACGCGCTGACACCGATTTTGTGTCCGCGCGGGCATGTCCGAGCGGACAAAGTATAAACTGTCTGGCGGACACTCGTGTCCGCTCCGCCAAAGTATAAACTGCTGCGCGGACAACCTGTCCGCTTGTGTCCGTTTTGTCCGCGCGGACGAAGTATAAACTACTGTTATTTTAATATATTAATATTAAAATAAAACTATTATTAATAGTGCCACTTTAATAGTATTAAATCTATATTAATATTAAAATAGAGGGCCTACTATTATATTAAATTAAATTAAAAATACAAAGAGGGGCTGAATATTAAAAGTTATTTTTAATAGTATTTTAATAGCATTTTAATAGTTTGACCTTGTTTGACAATGAAGAAGTTACCTACAATACTAGAAGTTAAATCAGAATTTTACCTCAGAAAATGATAAAAGTTGAAGGTGACAGCCCTCTGAATCTCGAATCTTGGAAACTGTGGAACTTTTCTCAGTAATAGGCACGACTGACAAAAGGACCAATCTACTCAATAAACTATGTAACAGTCTTTCCTGTCAAAAATGTCTCTATAACTATGCATCAATATTTTCTTTCAAATTTTAATGCCTACATTGTAGGTTCTGCTCGAATGCAATTTCGAATACCTTAACAGGTCATCTGCGGAAGGGGGACGGGGTTGGTGCGTCTGGCGCCGGCCGGGGGGTCTGAGCCCAAATTTTGAGAGGGGGTTGGGCACTAAAAAACGCTTAAAAATCGCAAGAAAATAACAATTTTTCTGCTAAAAAGGTGAAGAATCGCTAATTTGGGCTGAAATACAGCTAAAAAGTGCTGTTTTACAGGCGATTTTGGCAATTTTTGTGTCTGAAATTGCAGAAAATCGCAAAAAATGCTCAAAAAATTACTTGCCAGAAAATCGGAATGGGGGTCGGAAAGGTCGTCTGGAGGAGGGGTCCCCATCCGGTGGGTCTGGCCTACTCGAGTACAGGGCAGACCCCCAGACTCCTCTGTTACATGTACAATGTATGCTTAAAACCATGTTCAGACAAAGTCATTTTAAAAAGAATGGTCATGAATTTACAGAGAAAAATGCTTCTACGTAAGTTGGATCTCTGATTAAATTTTCAACTTACACTAGCAAAAGATGTTGTTTCACCAATTCGCTAAAGTGTGTCCAA
Source organism: Sabatieria punctata (assembly GCA_030248155.1). NCBI lineage: Eukaryota > Metazoa > Nematoda > Chromadorea > Araeolaimida > Comesomatidae > Sabatieria > Sabatieria punctata. Next base: position 41,860 of record JASANB010005969.1, on the reverse strand, counting down.
AACTTTTTAAGTTCATTTTAGAATCTACTATTAAAATGCTATTAAAATACTATTAAAATTGTTATTTAATAGTATTAATATTAAATCTAAATTAAAATTAACAGGGGACTATTATATTAATATTAAATTAAAATTAAAATCGGCTAGTTCTATTATATTAATATTAAATTAAAATAAAATTTCACTATTAAAATAACAGTAGTATAAACCCACCTTAAGGACGAAACGTGGTCAGAAACCTATAAGCACTGCCTTTACACTCACAAACCAAGGTTTTTTCAGCAGTTACCAGCGCTGTTTTTCATAGAAATTAGGCCGTTGAGTAGATTATTGACAAGTTTCAAGGCATTTATGGCCTGTTCACTGCTTTTCGGATTGGATATACCCGTTCTTGACTGGGCGACTTGCAGTTGACTGCCTGTGTTCAAAGAACCTACTAAAAATGCGATAAATGCGTACTATCATTTACTGTTTTTGGTGTTGCGCCGGTCTACTATGACCATAAATCGCTTAGTTTCCAAAAATTGCTAAGACGAAGAGATTTCTGACGCTTACTATACACTGTAGCTGATTTTTGCTGTGCTGATTTCGTAGTGTGAACGCTCCGCTTATTTCTTATTTCTTATTGCAGACGCCTATTTCTTATTCCTTACTTCTTATTTCGTAGTGTGAACCGGGCTTAAACCTTGGCTAATTCTAACTGTTGATGGGATTTGTTCTCTGCAGGACTCGCAAATACAGTTGAAGGTAGAGCGACTGATGTATCCGTGTCAACAGGTGGCCCCTCGATCGCCGCTTTCTCAGTCGAACAATAACCAGCAGAGTCAATCGTGTCCACTGTGTGCCACTGCTTCCGAAGATAAAGACTAATATATCAGAACTATTGTTATTGTTTGGTCATGTTTGAACTGTTCTTGTTTGTTTCGTTGCTGAGTTTAAAGCTTTCATTATCACGCGTTCATACTGCATAGTACCTACTGTACTGTATGGCGTATGCTTGCACATAACTGACTCAGACGATTTTAGGACCGCCGCCCTAAGATCTTTCTTGAATGCAATTTCTGGGCCAAACACATTGCCTGGAACACCGATTTTCAGCTGTTTTTTAGTGCTGTCTGTCTGTACACTATTAGCAATTTTAGCCTGAAACTAAAGGCCCTACAGGCTAAGCTAGGTTTCGCTGCCGAATTGCGAGGGAAGCGGCGTGCATTTCACTTAGGCAGGACGCGCTGATTTAGATACAGTGACACTATCCCTCACTTACTTGGAACAGAGGGCGGGCTTCTATTTAGCACTGTGATCAGGTTTTAGGCTTTTACATGCATAGGTAGGGTCTGGATGAATGAACCTTAGGATGAAGTTAGACATAGTTTTATATTCAATCTTAGCCTTAAGTTAATTTGGTAGGTTTCCGTTAGTGTCTCTACAATTGCCGAATGTTTTCTCAGAAAATCTGCAAATTGCTACCGTAGTATCTTATGTTTTCGTGTTGAAAAACGCAAGACTATGTCAAGTACGGTAGCTAGAATCAAACGGATCTAAGAAAATCGAAATATTTTGCACAAAACAGAAACCGAGTGGATTCTGAATGACCTATACGATTTTTTAGTTTGAGTTGAGTGCCTAAACAACGCGCAAAATGTTCGCTTTCCCGCATCATACTAAATGCACTAAGATGACTAATTAACGTAAGTAGTGCGAACCCATTTAAGCGGGAGTCAATTGAACCGTCGCGTAGCGATAGCCGCTTACCTGTACCTGTGTTATGTATGTATATCGTTATATGTGCAATATCTGTGCGGCACCAAAATATGGCTGCAACTCTGCTCCTAGTAGTTTTCGTTCCTTTTATGCTACTGCTTACCGTTACCTTCAGCTCAGGTACTGTAGGCACACATTTAGGTACTGTACTGTTCGTAACGTCTTGCGATTCAGCAGAACGCCGATTCGCTTTTTGGCCGAGTTTGGCAATTTTGAGCGTTCATTAAAGCTGTTTTACAAAATAATTCTAAACATTACGAACGGTTTTCTTTCAGAACTGCAACGAGTTTGCAACAAAACGGCCACTCCGTCCCTGAACCTGCCTGACTTGGACGTTCGCTACTACAAAGGTTCGTGCTACGTAAAGGACCTACGCCGCAAACCGTATGACAGTGTGGTGTGCGATCACCTGCCTGATTATCAGGGTGACCTGGTTGTGGTGCCCAGCCCGACACTCATGTTCAAACTCTACCAGCTGTTTGGTATAGTAAGTGCACTGTTGCTTCTAACAAACACCACACTACCCTTCAACAAAATTCAAATCATACACGGTTCGTGCAACCCATAGTCTGCATTTCTCCAATTTCTCGCGAACCGAGTCAGCTAGACAGTTGAAATTTTAAAACATAAAATTGCCGCGTTGTTAAATGTTTTGTGTCAAATTTCAAAGCTAATGTCCAATTATTGGACCTGACGAAATTTAATAGGCGTCGGGCACTAGCCGGTCGAACGGCCCGCAGCCGTCCCCTTCTTGATCTGCCGCTTAAGATGCATTTTGCGAGAAAGTCAGCTTTGGTGCCGAAGAGAGGGGGCAAGCAGGGCCATCTCACGGATCTGGCTGATATTTATATCTATTAGGGACGGCGTCAAAATTGGGGTGGCAAATCTGCTGGCAGATCACAGATCAGCCAGCAGATCTGCCATGGCTGATTTGAATCTGCCAAGGCAAATTTGCCCTAGCAGACACTGATCTGCTCCTCTGCTATGGCCGGATCAGCCATCGGCTCTCTGAAGGGCCGAGCTTTTTGCCGTTTTTTTCCAGGCATTCAAATGGAAATGAGCAGCGCCGCCCTGGCCCTAAACACGCTCAATTGCACTCACAGCCCCTACGATTGCTTGCTGCACGCAGAGTTTCATGTTAGTTCGCGCGTTGTGGATGTGCACTTGTGTTGAGCAACGATTTACGCTCAATTGATCGGTGCTATTAATGTTTGGGTGAAAATTTCCTGCATTGACTATCCATATTTACCATACCGCGGAAATCCATGACTTGAAATCCCGCAATGGAGTCACTCGCTGCCCCATTTGTCCGCCATACTCATTTACGTCTATTCTATGGCCAACTTTCGCCGACATCTTGAGTTTTTTCTAAGGGATCAAAGAGGAGTGCGCGCACCAAAACTTCGGCTCAGTTAATCAGCTTTCAAGAAACAAAAAACGAGTTATGGTGTGAAGTCTAAAAGTACTTAGTCTGAAACGTTAAGTAGAGTCTGCGTTAAATAGTTGGTGTTATTAAAGTAACAACATAGTAACATGGTACAGAGTACATGGTACTGTACATCGTTGGCTTGGCATAAAACAGAAGGAAAACAAGGCAGCATATAGACAAATTAAAGTCACACATTCAAAGTTGGTAGCGCACAATACCAGCGCCGATGAATTGGCTAACCGCTATTTCAGTCCAGAATTCAGTTCCTTTTGACCCTACACGATAAGTTCCTTGAACTCAGAAGTCGCTTTGTCACCGGCATTTTCTGTCTGAGTCCAAATAGGACCGTTCCACTGGGTGAAGCAAGTCCGAGGAAGCGGGTCTCTGGGGACTGTAGTCTGTGGCATTGGAATGAAGTGAAGATCGAAGGCGCAGGCCACTGCTTTCGGAGAACGGGGAGCCGAACTCAATGTGTGGGCGCTTTGTGGGAAGCAGCTCCTCTAGCGGCAGAGTAACCTCGATGATCTTTATAATTGTGGTCAACCACGTGCCACCAGATTTTGCTTTTACAGAGACCTTCTGAGCCACTTTATACACCGACCCAGGCACAAACGCAAGTGTCTTCTCCGGCACCTCATCATCTTTAGAAGGATAGCCCTCTCTTTCCCAACGCACAGTTACGTTGTGCTCTGCCGCACCAATTTTGCTACGGCTTGCAAACACTGCGAGCACAGCACACATACCTACGTATGTATGTACGTTATCTGGCGGCATAATAAGACTAGAGCGGCGCTGCTCATTTCCATTTGAATGCCTAGAAAAAACGGCAAAAAGCTCGGCCCTTGAGAGAGCCGATGGCTGATCCGGCCATAGCACAGGGGCAGATCAGTGTCTGCTAGGCCCAATTAGCCTTGGCTGATTCAAATCAGCCATGGCAGATCTGCTGGCTGATCTGTGATCTGCCAGCAGATTTGCCACCCCAATTTTGACGCCGTCCCTTAAAATAGAGCACAGTCGAAGACCAACGGTGCATGCCCGGCCACCAGCAACCCCCTAGAACCGGAGCTACACCCCCTCAAAGTTGGGTCGGCAGCAATTTTCGGGCTCATTTTAATAGCTCTGACACCCTCCATTCAAACGATCACCCTTCATTCGTTTCTTAAGCTAGGATCCCGACTCGCATATGATTTTGTAGCTGGTCCAATGGCCTTTCATTTTCTGGTACTCCCGTTTCCAGATCATAGCTGGTTACTGAGATATTCGCCGAAAACTGCGAAATTTCCACAAAATGCCACTCCGTTTTTTTCGAAAAATCTTTATAACTTTTTGTGCAAAGGCTCTGCCAAGCTAATGTTTTAAAAAAAGTTAGGCATGAGTTGGCCAAACAAAATGAGCGCCCCAAAGTTTGCGGTTAGGGGGGGAGGGGGGTGTTTTGGCCTCTCAAAGGTGTTCGAAAAAATGTTTTTCTGCAAAGCTTAGTTGTTAGCATACTGTTATATGCAGTTTTGTGTGCTGAGTTCGAAAATGCATTCAGTTTAGCTAGATTCGCTCTGGATCGGGAGAAATTGGCGTCCAAAGTTGAGACCAACCCTTTTTCTTGACTGGCACTACTCGCCAGTATGACCATTAACCGCGGTGCAATGCAGTTTTTCTTATGTAGTTTTTGCTGCTGATTCCGAAAATAACTTTATTTTTGCTCTACGTTGCCTAATTTTGAAGATATCGGCATTTTTATGATTTGGGAACAAAACGGATGCACTTGCTATAACATGCTCGTTTGAAAGGTGGCTCAATTCAGTCGCATCTAGAGTACAGAGCCATAAAAATCTATATCACCTAATGCAGTTTTTGCCGCTGATTACGAAAATGACATCTGTTTTTCAATCTGACTGCTCCTGAGATACTTTTGTAACTTTTATGCTCTGGTATTCAGACAATAAGCTATCTGTCAAATCTGGGGATAACATGGTATTGGCGTTTGTTTTAATCTATTGTTACTCGTTTTGGAGATATATGAATATTAATGCAAATTTTGTTTGATCAGTGATATCTCAAAATTGAACAGCAGTAGAGAAAAACAAACGCCATTTTTGAACTCAGCGGGTCAAAATAGGTCGGGTACACTATTGACTGACAAAAGGTTCATTTCAGAAATGCATGAATGCTGAACATTTATTTTAGGATTACGGCTTCTCACGGCATGTTTCTTAATGAAATTTTGGAGGTCCATAACTTGTGACAGAGTGGCCGTAGCGCAAAAATATGGTGATATTCTGAATCAGCGGAGAAAACTGCACCAGATAGATACAATGTTATCCCCAGATTTGACAGATAGCTTATTGTCTGAATACCAGGGCATAAAAGTTACAAAAGTAGCTCAGGAGCAGTCAGATTGAAAAACAGATGTCATTTTCGTAATCAGCGGCAAAAACTGCATTAGGTAATATAAATTTTTATGGGTCTGTACCCTAGATGCGACTGAATTGAGTCACCTTTCAAACGAGTATGTTATAGCAAGTGCAGCCGTTTCCTTCCCAAATCATAAAAATGCCGATATCTTCAAAAGTAGGCAACGTAGAGCAAAAATAAAGTTATTTTCGGAATCAGCAGCAAAAACTACATAAGAAAAACTGCATTGCACCGCGGTTAATGGTCATACTGGCGAGTAGTGCCAGTCAAGAAAAAGGGTTGGTCTCAACTTTGGACGCCAATTTCTCCCGATCCAGAGCGAATCTAGCTAAACTGAATGCATTTTCGAACTCAGCACACAAAACTGCATATAACAGTATGCTAACAACTAAGCTTTGCAGAAAAACATTTTTTCGAACACCTTTGAGAGGCCAAAACACCCCTCCTCCCCCCCTAACCGCAAACTTTGGGGCGCTCATTTTGTTTGGCCAACTCATGCCTAACTTTTTTTAAAACATTAGCTTGGCAGAGCCTTTGCACAAAAAGTTATAAAGATTTTTCGAAAAAGACGGAGTGGCATTTTGTGGAAATTTCGCAGTTTTCGGCGAATATCTCGGTAACCAGCTGTGATCTGGAAACGGGAGTACCAGAAAATGAAAGGCCATTGGACCAGCTACAAAACCATATGCGAGTCGAGATCATAGCTTAAGAAACGAATGAAGGGTGATCGTTTGAATGGAGGGTGTCAGAGCTATTAAAATGAGCCCGAAAATTGCTGCCGACCCAACTTTGAGGGGGTGTAGCTCCGGTTCTAGGGGGTTGCTGGTGGCCGGGCATGCACCGTTGGTCTTCGACTGTGCTCTATTTTAATAGCTATAAATATCAGCCAGATCCGTGAGATGGCCCTGCTTGCTTTCTCCCAAAATGCATCTTAATGTTCTGTTCGAACTTGTTGAACGAACGAACGAACGAACGAACGAACGAACGAACGAACGAACGAACGAACGAACGAACGAACGAACGAACGAACGAACGAACGAACGAACGAACAAATTAAATTTGTACTACAAAGTTTAACTATTAAATTGGCTTGTATTGAAATGCGGATTTTCCTGTTACACGATTCAGATAGAACGTTTATAGGCGTCAGGTGAATGGCCGTGGCTGGGTATGCGTTCCAGTCAGCCCAGTGCTGCTATGCAGCGGGATCACTTTTACTGGCGAGCGTTGGGGAAACAGTGGCCCGTACCGGTTCACACAA